>JADMNL010000031.1:125275000-125500000 GCA_016271365.2 Neoceratodus forsteri
CTGTACTTTGTCGGACGATGTCTAATACTTTGCTGAAATCTAAGTAGGTGATGTCTACTGCCCCTCTGATTCACTTCCCTAGTCTCCCAATCAAAAAATCTGATTTGTTTGACAAGACCCTCCTGCTGTGAATCGCTGTTGCCTTAGATTCTGGGCACCATTGGATTCCAGGTGTCACCACCCTTTCAGCAGTGTAAATATATTTTACTATTTGTGCACTGTGTGGAATTGCACAGTGGCACTCTACCAGTTTAGTGGGTTGCACATTTTCACTGTGGCAGTATGCTACACTACCGCCATACTTTCTGTTTATTTTAGTCTTTGGTTAACTGGATGAGGCCCACTAGGCACAAGTGCCTGTTTTTCAGGGGCAAACAGAGCACT
This sequence comes from Neoceratodus forsteri, assembly GCA_016271365.2. Lineage (NCBI taxonomy): Eukaryota > Metazoa > Chordata > Ceratodontiformes > Ceratodontidae > Neoceratodus > Neoceratodus forsteri. The sequence goes on from JADMNL010000031.1 coordinate 125,275,385, forward strand.
GGGCGGTTAAGTGACTTGCTCAGTCGCACAGTATGCAAGTGGAGGTTGTGAGAATCAAACCCAGGTCTGTCTGCTGGATGTACCAAGCTCATTCATAGGGTGTTACTAGTTAACCTCTAGGCTATACTGCCAGGCCTATACTTTTGGCCCCTTGACAATCCTCTTGTTACTGTCCAACCAGGTTTTTCAGAGCTAGTTGTTGACTCGCTCATCTACCGCTAACATGAGTTTTTTGCATGGCAGAGGTATGATAAATGGGTTGCATGGTGGCGCTAAACTGTGCTGTCGCTCTGCTTTTGCGTGATCACCACTGTCTGGCTGGCACCACTGTCTTCCTCTGTTCCTTCAGTGGTTCCCATTCACTCTGACCCTGCAGTTCACAATGTTGGCTGGGCAGCTGGCCATGATTGATGTCAGAGTTCTAGGGCGCAGTATCATGGCTCACCCGATCTGCCCCAAAAGGGTGAGGTGGAGGCCTCTGCCTCTGCTCCCTCCAGGCCTCTTTTGACCTAAAGGGTATCAGGCTCTTAGTTGCATCTTCAAAGGGATGGGTTGTCCCCTGACATGATTGGTCCCCTGTGACTCTGTAGAAATCTGATGTCATGGGAAGGAGTGTTCTGCACTTCTTAAATTACATGAGTCTCCTTCTCAAGGCCTCTACACCCTTGGTCTGAACACTTCCTGCTGGTCTTCCTCAGGATGATCTCGCTGCAAAGTTGACTGGCTCTCCCTGGTTACTAGTGATGTCATAATTTCCTGCATTTTGATTGGTAGCTTGTGAAAGTCCCTGCTCAGGCTGCAAGAATTGTGGTGCCTCAAGGTGTCTGGTTTCATTTCAGACTATGTAGTGGGAGGAACAGAACTGACTTTTTTTCCTCCCTATAGAGTGCTGCTCCACACATCACCCCAGTACTGCCAGGTGGAAAATCTTCTAATTGGCAAATAGAAAATACAAAAATGCCTCGGATATTGGAAGTGCTAGCCGACTGCATCTGAAAATTGTTATTAATTTCAAATGGTAAACTAGCTGTTTAATAACACTACTGTTTGGGGGGGGCAGATTTCCCCTGCCTCTCCCAGGGTTAGAAGAGGTTTACTTCAGATGCTCCACTCCCTTTGAACCCTGTTGCTGCATTGGTCTTATGAGACTAATTCAGTGTGCCATTCGACGTGCATGCCTTCGAACAATTCCTTCCTACAGAAGGGTGGGAATTCTTCCCATTTCTCCCTGGTTCCCAAATGGACCGGGGACTTGCACCCTGTTTTGGATCGGAGTCTTTAATGTCTGTATAAAATACCAAACGTTTGAGATGGTGTCTTCTGTCACTTTCCCTTGCTGAACGTAGGGACATTGGCTCTACTCTCTCGATTTATGTAGGTTGAATCCTTCATATCCTGATGCACCCTGCTAACACTTTCTCAGTTTTCCGTTTCATGGTCATTACCAGTTCTAGACTGAAGTCCAAGAGGGACCCTACGCAACACCTCCAGTAATTCAAAGCGGTCTTTAGATTCCTCTGTGGGGACGGCATATCTGCCCATAACTTGAGCACATGCCCCAGTTGCTTTGGCGTGCAGACTAGAGTCCAGCAGATTGGTCTCTGCACAAGACTTCCTGCACCTCCTGGGGCATTTGGCGGCCATGATTCTGAAGGTCCCCAAATGCGGGTTCAATATGAGGGTCAGTTGCCCTAGGTGCAGTAGGACCAGAAGATTGACAGTTGATGTCCACAGACAACTTTAATGAGGCATGCCATGTCATTCTCCTCTGCTGTATTTCATTCTAACTAGACACCTCCTTGACAGGGTGAGGTGCTCATCTCCTCAGTGTCCAGTCTCTAGGATCATGGACACCAGTAGACTCCTGTACATCAATGTCTTTGAGATGATGGCAGCCCTCTGTGCCTTACAGGCATTCAAGACTCCTTCCACCCAGTTGCCTTCAGCTGAAATCTGAATATTCTGTGGTAGTTCACCACCTAAACAAGCAAGGTGTCACCCATTCATGTCTTCTCTGCAGAGAATCTGAGGGTCTGGTGCTGGGCGATCCAGAGAAATAATCCCATCTTCTGGCAGTACACATCCCAGGGTATCCAGCACCCTGGTGGATGCCCTAAGCAGATCCATTGCCCTAGCCCACGAGTGGGAAGTCTTGCCAAATGTCCTAAACAACATTTTCCACCAGCAAGGCTGGCCGGAGTTGGGACCAATTTGCCTCTCTGCAAAATGGCTTCTTTACTACCATCTTGAGTAAGGTTCCGGAACACTGTGGTGGGACACATTTATCTGCGCCTTCCAATTCCCTGATCTGGACCAGTTTGAGTAGTATCTGATTTTCATAGCTCCGTTCTGGTCAAGACTGTATTTGTTCCCTCTGGTTCTACAGCTCTATGAACCAGATCCCTTCTTTACCTATTTTGCCATGCTCTATTGCAGGCACAAGGCTCCCTGCTACACACTGACCTTCACACTCAAATTCATCTGCATGCCTGGCTCTTGAGGTTATAGTCCTGTCGGGCTTCGGAGTGTCCCAGAATATGGAGAAGGCCTCTGGACTGCCAGAAACCATCTTCAGTCTTTTATTCTTTGAAGAGGAAACACTGAGTGCCTACACAGGACTTTGATCCTTATGAGTGTTCCTTGTCTGAGCATTTACTCTCCATGTTGGAGGGTGGACTCACATTTTCCTCTGTAAAAGTCCACAGTTTGGCCATTGCTGCATTTCATTTACCTGTGGGCACAAAGTCATTGTCCCAGTTATCTTAATTATTGAAATGTTTCACCAGGAGAGCACACTGAACAAGTTGCTCATCTCATGGTGCCACCGGGGGGGAGGGGTTACATAGGGTTGTTGAGGATGATTAGTTACAATAGTATGCGGGTAGAACAAACAATACAACATTGTAAGATTGTGCAACAGTTGGAACACAAGGTATTGTACAATAAACAGTAGTGGAACTTTGGGTAAATTACAATACATGTTCAATATTATACAAAAGAACGTATAAACACACTCAACGTTAATGCGATAGAACCATTTGTAGTGCATGAGTGTACCAGGAGCAGGCTTGAGGTGATCTGAAGTGCTGTTGGAGTAAAAGGATGGGGTTAGGTTGTGCACACTGACCCAGAAGAGGCGGGGGGAGGCAAGAACTGAATATGAAGAGAAGGGGTAGCCATTTCCTGATGAGTCCCTCTCTTTCTGGATGTTGAGAACCCTGCTTGGGGGGTCATGGTACAAAGGCAGAAATGGGGGATGGGTATTAAGGTGGTTAAAGGAACAGCTGAGAGGGGTAACTGTAGGGCAGAGGTAAGGGAGTAGTTGGAGTGTCAAACCTTCATCCCCCTGTCTGAGATTCAGTCCCTGTGTGGGATTTTGTGCTTGAGAAATTGACAGTCCTTTTGAACCCACTGACTCCAGTGGCTCCCGGTTTTTGTTTCTTGGGGAAAACTATATTCTTAGTTGCCATTAAGTCTGGATGATGTATTTCAGCATTACAGGCACTACTATGCAAACTTCAACTTATCTGCCATTTCATAACAGTAGGGTGTGTACGCACGCCATCATTTTTGCCACAGATTGTTTCTGAATTTACTTTAAATCGGACTATTCACTTACATAGAATTTGATGGCAGATAAGGACCGCTTGGCCCACCTAGTCTGCCCATTTCCCTAGCTAACGGATAAGCTGCAGATCCTAGTTGCCAACAGCCTACTTCCTCCAGTATCTTATGCAGAGCTGAAGTATCCCAGGGAATCCCTGCTTCATTCTCCCGCTGTGCATAGCACATGGAGAATGTATCTTCTCCACAATTCATAATTGTGAACTGAACAACTTTGTCTCCTTTGCTCTTGGAAACCAGGGTGTTCAGATTTTGAAACCGTGCCTGTCCACATGGTTGGCCAACTGTATTTCGTTTTATCTATGCAAAAGACAAACAGCCTCTCATAGAACCATTCTGCCCGAGGCATGGCTGCCTCTGTGGCGTGTTTCCAGGGTGTGTCTGCCTTGGATAGTTGCAAAGCTGCCAGAGTCTACTGTGCATGCCTTCACCAAGCATTAGTCTGGACATTGCTTCTAAGAAGCAGACCAGTTTTTGACAGGCAGTCCTACAAGGCCAAACTCCTGATGGTTTGCTTCCTACTACCACTTGGCATAACTGCTTGGGAATCTTCCCATGTGTTATGACCTGCTGCAAGATTGCCTCGAAGAAGATGGTATGGGTTGCATGAATTTACTGTAACAGTAGATCTTGAGTGTGTCTTGCAAGGTCATGCAGCCCTGCCCTCCTTCCTCTTGCTGTTACTTGAAGGGTTTCTTGCTCCTGTCTGAGTCCCAAGAGCTGCTGCCTTATTTTCCTCCTGTTCCCGCCAGGAGCCTAGGAAATGTTTTCACATTAGATTGCCAGGATGTCCCTATCTAAGTGCTTTGTGATATTGAGACTTCCACTTGGACAGTTTGTTGCCAGAGGTAGTGGAAGGATCTCTTTAACATAATATACAAGTATGTCACCTCTGCAGTCCAGCAACCCGGTGTACTGCACTACAGAAGGTATTGGTACTACCCTAGTTATATAGTGTGGTGAGGCTAGAAGGAATTTGTCTGCTGCTATAAACAGGCAGTTTTTATAGGCTGCCCTGCTACCTGATACAGATTGTAGCAGTTGGAAAGAAGTCTTGGAATGCCCCTTCCCAGATGGTCTGCAGTCTGCCCAAGTACCTGGTGTGGGGCTGTGAATTTATTTGAGGTGAAAATGAGTACTCTGGAATCATGGTCATGTCCAATTTGCCAGGGCAGTGGAACAAAGTACACCAGGCTTGGAGGGGTTCACCAGTGTAGGTGAACAAATGAAGTGGAGTTAAATGGGCATATCGCCTCAATTTTTGTTTAGATAAGCCCATAACTCATTACTTCAGTAACTTCATGTAAATCCAGAATTATCCATTGTTGACTTGACACAAAATAGCTGCTCTGGTAATAAGATCAAACTGCACTCACAAACTACAGAGGACTCCTAACTCTCCAGTTGCTTTGAACCATACAGGCTTTGTCAGGGGCCTTTGTGCTGTAACCCTACTGTTAAAAGCTAGCTGCTCTGTGAGGCACACTCCCTATCTTCTGGTACAGTAGATTGTGCTGCAGAGTAATGACAATATTGGATTTTACAACAGGCCTTGTGCCATAATTAAAAAAAAAAAAAAAAAAAAAATGTGAACTCCCATAGTGGGTTATGGGTCTTTTACTTTTTTATTGAAGTGTACAACAGACGATAAGTACCAACAATCTAAGAGTTCTGGTTCTTGTATTAATAGGAATTGGGTCATTTAAAATACCTGCTTTTTTCTGTTGCAGACTATTGATGGGCGACAGATCCGTGTTGACCAGGCAGGAAAATCTCGTAACCAAAGAGGTGGTCAGTCTGGTGGACGTGGCTTTTCTCGTGGCGGAAGAGTCCAACTTGGATAAAACTGTGGTGCCATTGTGGCGTTTAACAACCAGTCTTGATAGTGATGCCATACAAAGTGCATCTGCTCCTGCTCAGCACAGGGTGTTGCCCACTGATCTCTGTGTGGTCACAAAATGTGAGTGCGTCGTAGATGGGGAGACAGTCTATCACAAGCCTGTACAGAAGCTGTGCAGATATTGATAGAACATGGCATTTTCCCAGGATGCCAAAATTTCCACACTGCTTGTGGGGGTGGGGGGGTTGGGGAACAATGTCCTGGCAGACTCCTTGAGCAGGATATGTCAGAGGAACCACCACACAGTGACTTGCTCATACAGTTACAAATGTCTGCCTTCTCTGCCAGTAGGAGTGGCCCTGCAGACAATTATGGTTTGGTGTGCAAGTGGCCTAGAAGTCCTACATCACATCTGCCCAACTTTTAGACCCCCAAGTTCTTTGGTCCTTTGGTTCCATTGCCCAACTTGATGTCTGCCTTGGTGTGAGTGCATGCCTGGGCAGAGTAGAGCCCCATCACAGAGGGTGAACAGGGGGTTAGTTGTGCACAGGAGATTGATTTGGGTGTGTGAGTTGAGGCTGGTTGGGCTGAAGTCTGCCGAAGATAATAGGTTACTAAAGTCAAAAGCCAGTTTTGCCTGTACCCTTGGTACCACAGTAAAACTTTTTTTTTTTTGGCGGGGGGTGGTGTCAGGTCTTGGACAGGCCTAATGGCTACAGTCCAAAATCATTTGGCTCACAACTGGGAGAGACTAGCTTCATCTCACTCCTTATTTGAGCCAACCCAGCAATGTTCTGACCTTGGGGTTGGTATTTGTGGAGGGGCATGTGCAATAACATGAGGGTGTGTTGCCTGGCTTTAGTCGGGGTACACGTACATGCCAGCAGCACTTTGCAGGGGTCCATTATGCTAGTCCTAGATTGACATACTGCTAAGTGCCCCAGACACATCTGTTTATCCCTACACCTGTCCATGCTGGCTGGAGACTTGTAGTGTGTGTGGGGGTGTGTGTGGGGGTGTGGACACGCACACGATGTGGCAGGACTACAACCTCCCTTCCATTTACCATAGTATGTTGAAGCAGAAGCAAAGTAAATATGCACTTTGAGGGGGCCGAGTGTGAAGGGAAATGCTGTATTAAGCTTGTTTTTCATTTTACAGGAGGTGGTGGATATGGTGGTGGTGGACGTTACGAATCTAGAAGCGGAGGATATGGCGGTGGATATGGTGGTAGCAGTGGTGGCTACAGCAGAGACAGGTGAACTTATTTTATAGGTTGCTTAAATGCAAATCCATTCTTTGTCAATTATTTCTTGTTTTATTGTGAATAAACTTGTATTTCTTTAACAGGGGTCAGGGAGGTTATGGATCTTACAGAGACAGCTATGACAGTTAATAATGGTAAGTTAATCTAGACACGCTGATTTGAGACTTGAGCAATTCTGGGGCTTGATTTTGACCAAATCAACATGAAGCTTTTTTTTTTTTTTTAAATCAGTACCCATATGAGCATAAGATCTGAAACCCCATTTATGTGCCATATTTACTGCTGCCTCTTGTTCTCCCCAAATGTCAGACTTGGTTCCACACAAGCATTCTAACTACCTCAATGTTTCCAGATATTTCTGAGCAGTGGCACATGACTCATTCGGTCCAAAATACTGCCACATGGTGATCTAGTACAAATCCCATCTCACTTCTACTTTTAAGCAGCGGTGCATGCTATGGTGAAAAGCTTCTATCTTTTGTCTTGTGTAAGATGCTATTCAGTTCAATATTTCTTTCTAGATTTGAAATATGGGCGCACAACTGAATTTGAACAATTATGGTCACAGGTTATAGAGCTTTTTCTGTTGCATGCTGCAGTAGTTTACGCTAATGAGCCCTGTTAATACTTTAATGGGTGTGGGTGTATTGCGAAGTTTGTATTATGTTTGTAAATAGCTAAGTGTATCTGGGCTACACATGTAAAGGGCTATACAATCTATGATTAAGTGGTTAACAAATAATGGGTATTAACATGAAGGTCCATTGGCAGCTCATTGCTGGTTTATCCAAGTTTGGTATTGTCTGTCTGCTGCAACTACATATCCTCAATAATGGAGGATGGCCCTTGTCATGTGCTGCAGCAGTGACTAATGTGGTTGGGCCTGGGCGGGTTCTCCTTCCAGCAGCACAAGGAATCTACTGCTTGAGGGTGGTAATGGACCATAAAGCTGTGCCACGAAAGAGGGTGACTGTGCAGGAAAAGTATTCCCCTTGGGCCATGTACTGTATTGGTTTTTGGCCTCGCATGAACTCCTTTCCACTCTTAATTCTTGAACAGTTCCCCCTTGAATATGCTGTACTCCCACATACCCTGTTTTTGTTTAAGGACTCTACCATGAAGGTTAACATTGTAAGTATTTTACCCTTCACATCAGTTACCACATTGGAAGAGCTGGTGGTGCTAGTAGTATCCCTAAATATTTTTCTTTGTTTAAAGGGGAACTGTCGGCACAAAGTTACCTCTGAAGCACAGCACCATACTTCTGTGTTCTGTCTTACATTGCAGAAATTCTGGTTCCTGTGACTGGCGTCCGTGCCTCACCACCCAGTGAGAGCATGGACATATATGTAGCAGCCCCATAGATTTAAGTGTGCAATGTGCACTTTTGCTGTACTTCCCAGTAAAGTGTGTATACTGTGCTGCAAGTACCCAGGGTCCTCCAGTAGCCCCCAGCAAAACTGGTGGTGAAAACATCCTGCTGTGACTTGGAAATTACTTTGTCTTCAGGCGCTGCTTCTCCATATGGCTGGTCCCAGCGCACTTGGCAGTGGGTATGCATGCCTATGCCTGTAGTTAGAGAGCTTAATCAGATGGAAACTAAACATGCAATTTCGTATTCCTGGCTAAAGGATGGCTGCATGACTGCCTAGGAATGGTGTCTTCTGTAAAGGAGCTCTGGAAATGGCTGTACAGTTTTATTTTGAGTTTGCCTGTCATCTCTCTGCCAGAGTTGCCTTTCGCATCCCCAGCAGTTCTATGGGCGGCAGTCCTCCTCCCCTTGTTGGCCCTCAGTAGTCGGATTTGCTTCTGAACCTGTGTAGTCTGTCGGAGCATTGGTGCTAACATTGCGCTGGTGGGCCAGCCAGGGTGTTTAACTATTAACAAAAAAAATTATGGGCACTAGCACTGCCAGCTTTTCCCATGTGATAATGGATACGCTGGTATGGGTGCAATTTACAGTGTGAGCCTTTATTGTACAGATTCCATACAATGTATTTCAGTGTTGCTAATTGTTAAATATAGTTGAAACTTGTTCTTTATTTTGTTTGCATAGTTTAAAATACCTCAGCCCTAGTGGTGCTGAGGGTTGAGGCGCTGGATGCCACACCTCATGCCATGCTGGTGATGCAGACTCTGGCCATCAGTGGGGAGGAGAGGATCGACTGTCCAGAGCACTGCTCTCCTCTTCTGGGGTGGGATCCAGGGATTTTTCTGCCTTTCAGTGGCCCCCAGTGGAGATGGGGGGGCACTGCACTGGGTGGAGACATAAGTTGGGCAGATGTCTGCAGGAGGTACCATGCGGACATCATTGCACGTCCACCGCCTGGGGGGGGGGGGCGGCAACAGAAAAAAGGAAAATCCCTCCAGCACCAGGGGGTAGACAGCAGTCTCCAGGGTTGGGCACATGCCCACTGGCAGGTCTTGCCTGGCTGACTCTCTGGGTCAGATTCCTCACTGCATGGGGATTTGGGTATGGCAGTGTCTTGTCAAGCAGGTCTCTCCCAAAGGGGCCCTCGTGTCCGGGATGCAGAAAGTTTATATTTAAAAAAAAAAAAAAAAAAAAGTGTACAAGAGTGGGACAAGATCAGATGACCACTAAAGTTTGGCTATCTGATTTTTTGAAAGTGGCTAACCTGACCTCTCTGTCACCTTGTTTTAGCCAAAACTAGTACTGCCTAAAACAAAATACTTAAAAGGCAAGATCTTAGTGCTCTTGCAGTAGGTAATTGCATATAGGACTGGCATTGGCAGGACACCATGGAAAAATTTCTAGCTAGCGGTCTCTGGCGAAGGACGCCCCACATCAGGTGATCGGCGTCAGAAGTCAGTATAAAGGGCAGTCCTCACACCTGCCTTCCAGTTCTTTCCCACCATTAGCTTATGCCAGCACCTCTCAGAAAAGTACCTGCTCGTCGGGCTCCTTTGGTAGTTTTACTGAGTATTTTCTTTTATTTCTCAGCCATCGTCAGGTATCCGTTGGTGTATGTCGTCCCCTACACCCTCCGAGGACAAAAAACAAGTGCGACTCGTGCGGCGCCCAACTGCCGCTCAAGGACAACCATTCCCTGTGCCTTTTTTGCCTAGGCCCAGACCATCCAGTGAAGTGTCAGCACTGCCTCAGCTTTAATGTGGCCACCCGGAGAAGGCGGTAGCAGTCCCTGGAAGCCGACATTTTGAAAAAGAAAATGAGCTCCATGGAGAAAGAACTGAAAAGGCTTAAACAGGCATCTACTTCCCCCGAAGGCCATCACAAGAAAAAGGATAAGGAAAGGCACTGGGACAAGGGCTCCTCTCCCACCACGTCGTCGAGTCTCCATGAAACAGGTGGCGCCCCCGGGGACCACTCCACAACAGCCACCATAGAGGCTTCTAAAGGCCCGGCGTCGCTTACGCCGTCTGGCTAAATGGAGCCTTCGCTCCCAGTAAAGCCTTGGTTTTGCGGCCTGCTGGTGCAGTGGCTCCGTTAAAAGCGGGACATTGGCCTCAGGCGCCTGCACGAAGGTCGGTAAGTCGCCCAGTCTTCAGGGGCCGCGGCCCCATTCCACCCGACCAGGCCGCCCCTCCATCGCGGCCTGCCTCTGGTGAAGGGTCCATTAAGTCGGATGCCAGCCCCTCCAGCATCTGCGCGGATCCCGCTGCCAAGCTGCATGTTGGTTCATCTGTCTGCACAGCAGATGCCGTGCCCTCCCCCCAAGCGTCCATCGTTCCTGGCTCCCCGCAGCCTTCGCTGCCCTCCGGGGACCCAGAGTCTCCTCAGCCCGACCCTGAGGATTCTCTTCTTTCACCCCCACCCCAAAATCCCTGGGCGACACTGAGGTTTCTGGTCCACCTTCTGGTCTGACTGATCTGGTCTCTTTCCCCGAGCGGCTCCAACACCAGTTTGCCAGCAGACAACATCCTACCCCCCCTGATGTCTCCCCAATACTGGGTCCTTAACGCCCCGGGTCTTCCACTCCAGAACCACCTGTGGGGCCTCCAGCTGAGCAGTCTACTCAGGCAGCTCCTCCGGCTCCTGAGTTCCTGCCCCATTATCTGCCACCATATTACCTGGGACTGCAGTATCTGGCACCTCAATACCAGACACCAGGCTTCCCAGTCGGGTTATGGATCGTGCCCTTTGGGTATAGTGCATACCCATATCCCTCTCCTCCTTCTCCACCGCCCCTCAGCCGCTGGTGGACTTGCAGGTGACTCTGGCCTCCTGGTGGTCTGAGGCCAAGGCTCCTCTCACCAGAGAGGTGGGGAGTCTTCTTCAGACGACGGTGCTGGTTCCCGTATGTCCACGATGACACACTCCCTCCCCACCTCCGGACACCAGGGCTAACTCCTCTGGGTCAAGAGAAGGGCAGGACACTTTCCCGAGGGTTTCCCAAGAGGTCCATTCCTCCCCCTCGTCGGGAGAGGGAGTCTTTTTCTTCTCCTTCTTCTCCTTCCTCCACCTCAGATCCTTCCGATGGTGGGTCCGAGCAAGACAAGCCATGCTCTCCATCCAAGCCGTGGCCAAGGACTCTGAAGTCTCCTCTTCAGGAGGATCCTTGCTACGGAAGATCAAGGAAGTACTTAAGTGGCAATCCTTGGAGCCAGTGTGAGAGTGTGAGAGTGTGAGAGTGTGAGAGTGAGGTGAGGAGTGTGAGGTGTGAGGTGTGAGGTGTGAGTGTGAGGTGTGAGGTGTGAGGTGTGAGGTGTGAGGTGTGAGGTGTGAGGTGTGAGGTGAGAGTGTGAGAGTGTGAGAGTGTGAGAGTGTGAGAGTGTGAGGTGTGAGGTGTGAGAGTGTGAGACAAAAAAAAACTTGAGTATCTGGATCTGCCCGTGATGACTGCTCCCACTCTGGTGCCACCTAGGCTCGAGCCTCATGCCAACCTTATTACCACCATATGGAAGCGGTCAGCCTTAGTCCCACTTCCCAGGAAGTCGAACAGGCTATACTAGGCTCCAGAGGTGACTTTTGAACTCCACCCTCGTGCTGACTCTGTTGCGATTAGCACTGCTCATGGCGGTCAAGCTTAACCCAAACATCTTGGCTCGTCTCCACCTGACAAGGAATCCGCCTTCTGGACCAGTATGGAAAAGATTTTGCTGCTTCCACTCTGGGTATTAAGGCCCTGAACTACGTTGGCCACATGGGGGATTACCAGAAGGCAATTCTTAGTGAGGTGGAATCTAAATTGGACTCCCTTCTGGACTCTCAGGTCAAGCAGGAAGTGGCTGACCTTGTCCGCTCTGCACATTCGGCCAGTCGGCACATTCTTGATGCGACCTACAATCACAGTGGACACTGCTGGTAGAATCGGCTTTCTAGCAATAGGTCTGATGTCGCGCTTGGCTCGGTGTGGGGGTTGGTCCCAAGTGCAGTCTGCTATCCAGGAGCGGCCTTCGGGGTTCGGTGCTGTTTGGGGGTGATGTCAAGGACATCATCAGCGACCTACAGGAGAAGGGGACAGCACTAAAGTCTGTAGACTCTATGTATCATCCCCATCAATTGCAGCAGCACCATCCCTTTCGCAGACTGAATCGGCCGAGCGAGACCACAGGAAGGGGCCACTAAAGGGGGCAGCTGCTCTCTCCAAAAAGCAGCAGGAGCTTCAGCTGTGGCGCTGCTCCACCACCCTGACTCCTTTCCTCTCCTACCTCTGGGCTTCCCAGAGGAACCAGTAAGAGGATAACATCAGTTCATGGGTGCTCCAGCTAATTGCAGAAGGACACTTGAGTTTCTGCAGAAACCACCTCGTCTCTCCCCCAAGGTTGTCTTACTCTAACATCATCTTCTGGTCCAGGAAGAAACTTCAGCCCTTTTTGCTGAAGAGCGATAGAACCTGTCCCTCTTCCTTGCAAGGAAAGGAGGAGAGAGGGACATGATAGAAACTTTCAAGTACCTCAAGGGAATCAATGTCCAAGAGGGTAGCATCTTTCAGAAGAAAAGATGTGAAAGAACAAGGGGGCACAATTTGAAGATAGAGGGACGCTCAGAGGTAATGTGAGGAAGTATTTTTCACGGAGAGGGTTGTGGATGCATGGAACAGCCTCCCTGAGGAGGTCGTGGAGCCAAGAACAGTGGGGAATACAAGAATGCATGGGGTAGGAGGAAGTAAGCTGTTGGTTAACTAGAATCTGCAGCTTATCTGGGTAGGAAAATGGGCAGACTAGGTGGGCCAAGTGGTCCTTATCTGCCGTCAAATTCTATGTTTCTATGTTCTAGGTTTCTAAGGAACAGGTTACTATTCCCACTTCTTCCTGATCATGAAGACAGGAGATGTAAGACCTATTCTAGATCTCAGTTCCCTAAACCTGTTCGTGGGTACAAGAGGTTCAGGATGCTCTCACTGCAGAGCCTTCTGCATGTCCCTCCTCTGCTCGGGCCAGTGGCTGTGCGCTCTGGATATGCAGGATGCTTGCTGCACATAGCTATCTGCCTGCCTCACTGCAAATACCTTTTTGCTTTCCAGGGGGACCACTACCAGTTCAAGGCGCTTCCATTTGTCCTTCTCAGCCCCTCAAGTATTTACCAGATGCCTTGCGGTGGTGGCGGCCTACCTGCGTACCTGGGGGTACGGGTTTTCCCTTACCTGGATGATTGGCTCCTGGCGGCCTCATCCAGGGAGGAACTCCTGCACTGCCTCTCCCAGCAGGTCTTTGCCTGTCTGGGTATTACCATCAGCCATTCGGAGTCTCGCTTGATCCCATCGCAGAGGCTTCAGTTTATTGGGGCAATACTGGACACGACCCTAGGCAGGGCCTTTCTGCCTCTGGAAAGGCGGCCACACTCCAAACTCAGATAAGCCTGTTGTCCAGCAGCAGGCAGGTCAGTCTGAAGGTCAGTTCTTGCCTCCTCGGGCTTATGGTGGCTGCTATCCGACAGTCCCTCGTGCTCGGCTCCACATGGCGTCTCTAGTGGGCGCTTGCTCTCAGTGGGATCAGTTGGTGAGCGACTTGGACCAGTTGGTCTAGTCTCCTCTCCCATGATTCAAGACTTGCAGTAGTGGATGGTTCAAGAGAACCTTCTTGGGAGTTCCATTCTTCCTCCTCCCAGACTCTGACCACAGACACCTCGGGCGAGGTTGGGAAGACCATCTTGGTCCACATAAGATCCAGGGCTCTTGGTCCAAGCTAGAGCAATCACTGCACATCAATGTGCTCGAGCTTCTGGTGGTGCTCTGCGCTCTCCAGGCCCTCCACCTGCATCTTCTTCCAGGCCACCTAGCCATCCAGACGGACAATATGTGTCTGGTATGGTACATCAAACGGGGCGGGACTCTGTCCTACCCTCTTTGCAGGGAAGCGATGAGTCTGGGATTGGACAGCACAACACGACAGTTGTCTCATGGCAATTCATGTTCTGAGGGTCGAACTGCTTAGCAGACTCTTATCTGCTCAAGCTCACGAGTGGGAGCTGGATCAGGGCGTCCTAGACAATATCTTCCTATGTTGGGGAACACCTCGGGTGGACCTGTTCGATTACCTCTAAACGCAAAGCTTCCCGACTTCTGCTCGCTCGTTCAAGAGTGAGGCATTTTGTGGAGAGATGCTCTGTCTCTAGATTGGAGGGACAGATTAGTCTATGCCTTCCCCAGATTCGTCTGATCCCACGTGTCTTGCAGAAACTAGGTTCAGAAGGAGCACGAATGATTCTGATTGCTCCTCTCTTGCCCAGGCAAGTTTGGTTCTCTCTTCTGCAACAATACTCGGAGGAGCTTCTTCCTCTTCTGCTGTCACGGATTCTGTTGACCCAGGATCAGGGGACCCTGGTTCATCCAGGTCTCTAGTCCCTTCATCTGCATGCATGGCTCCTGCAGACATAGCTGAAGCCCACTTTGGGGTTTTTCCCCAGGTGGCTGAGATCTTGGTGGAGGCTAGGAAGCCCTCCACTAGGTCTGTTTATGCCATGAAGTGGAAACTGTTCTCAATCTGGGCTGCTTCAAAAGGCTGAGCCTTTCTCTTGCTCAGTTGGGCGACTGCTGGAGTTAACCTCGTCACCTCTTGACCTGGGTCTTAGTCGCTTGTCTCTGAAGGTACACATGGTGGCCATTTTGGCCTACTATGTTCCCTTCATGAATAGACATTTGCTCAACTGGAAGTATCGAAGACTTTCCTCAGAGGGTTCTTCATGAGACCCCCTATTTGAGTTCCCCCTCCTTGGTAATCTGACTTCATTCTTGAGAAACTTACTTTGCCTCCTTTTGAACCGGCCCTAAGCAGACATGAAGTTCCTTTCATGGAAGACTCTCTTCCTAGTGGCCATTACTTCTGCTTGGAGGATTTCCGAGCTCCAGGTCCTGATGTGTAAAATCCTGTACTTGATTTTTCACAAGGAACGTGTGGCTCTGCGCACCAATCCTAAGTTTCTCCCCAAGGTGGTAGCGGAATCTACATTGAACCAGTCCATAGAATTTACCCACTTATTTATGCAGTACCCAGTCGGGGAGTATCTACTTCACACTATGGATGTTCACCGCATTCTGAGGTACTACACTAACAGAACAAAGTATCTCAAAGACTGATTGCCTTCCCTTTTGGGGGGCAAAAGAGAAAGTTAATGTTTCCAAGCAATGCCTGTATAAATGGTTGGCTCATTGCATCACTTTCTGTTATGACAAGCACAACAAGACCCTTCCGGGTCAAATAAGAGGTCACTCCACCAGAGGGATTGCTGCCTCTGCGTCACGTTTCAAAAATGTGTCAGCGGCAGACATTTGTGCTGCCGCCACTTGGACTTCTGTCCATACATTTACAAAACATTAGTTTGGATATTGACTCTCGACGTAGAGCAGGCTTCGGGCTCACTGTTCTGCAAGGCCTTCTTTCTTAAGACCTTCACAGCTAGAGGATCTACTTTGAGTAGCTTTCCTCCTCCCGTGTGCTTCTAGTTCCAGACTGCTTGGGACTTGGTCCTATATGTAATTACCTACTGCAAGAGCCCTCTCAAAGCAAGATGGTAGTTGCGTAAGAACTTACCGTAACAGTAGATCTTAGAGGCTCTTCCAGTAAGTAATGCCTTCCGCCCTCTCCATCCTAAAACTTTTTAATCCTTTTCCAGTGAGGAAATATCTGCTGCTCTCTCGTCCGGTCTCTTGTGGCCTGTGGCGGGAAAAGAACTGGAAGGCAGGCATGAGGACCGCCTTTATACCGCCGTCTCCTGGCGACAGTCACCTGACATGACGGTCCCTCACCAACTGCTAGCTAGAAATTTTCTGTGAGGGTCCTGCCGGCGTCAGTCCTATATGTAATTACCTGCAAGAGCCTCTCTAAGATCTACCGTTACAGTAAGTTCTTGCGTAACTGTACTTTCACATTGCTTTTATGTCCGAGGTATTTCTTTTATGTCTGGTTGTAGTAGATGCAGTGTGTGGGACAGCACTCTTCCTGGCAGCGACATATCTTCCTCCCCACCCAACTGCATAATCAGCAATGTGACCTCATTGACTATAACAACTGCTGCTTAGGAACAGCCACCCAGTAGCGGGATGGCGTTGGGTTTTAACGGTGTGCTCCTTTGCAATTGAGCACACATTGTCTAAATAGGACACACAATGTTTTAGTAAACTTCTGTGCTCCTACATACAAAGTGTTACCAAGCTTAATAGAATAACTGCCTGCTTGCTTTAGCAGTGTCAGTGGCTCAGCAGGTTGCATACTCTCTTCTGAGCGGAAGAGCAGAATGCTGTAGGTTCTTTCCCACACCAGGCACTTGTGTTAAATCCAGTACTGACTCTGTAGTGCTGCATGGGGGGTGCTGCACTCCTATATTTGGATAAGACGTTAAACCAAGGTTAGTTCAGGTGGATGTTGGATACTATGGCAGTTGGAATAAGGAGTTTTTATTTGAAATCTCATCAGTATTTTGCACCTTTCATTTACGTACAGTACATTTGTACACAATTCAAAAAAGAGAGGAATTTCCCTGGTGGTCTGGCCAAATTCCCACCCCCAAATTCACTAAATACCACTAACAGCTTAATCTGATTCAATGTCTGTTGGCATTTATCTGTATCCTTCTTCCCTCGATGAGGCTGAAAATAGGCAGAATTATCTAGTCCTGATTTCCAGTCAACAAACTAAAATTAAAAAGTAGCTGTGCTGTGCACTGACTTGGGCAGTAAGACTATCATATGGTGAGCATTTTGAGATTATGCACCATGCAATCAATTGCTGGTTGCACTGGAGTCCTTGCAGTCTGTTCCACTTACGATCATGTGCATTCTCACCAACTGGGTGACTTTAAGGAACAGTGCCAGAACCAAATTGGAGAGAACACTGCCTCCACTAAACCTAGTGCATGTAGGTGCACTGATGGATGCTCTCCATGGAGGTGAGCATGGTGGGGTTGGTAGAAATCCCTGTAAAGGAGGTCCCTACAATTTGACATGACTCAGAGTTCAGGCGGTGAAGAGGGAGGAGCTAGACTTCCAATGGCTCAGTAAGCTGTGTATAAAAACAAATCACTATCTGCTCAGTAAGTCCATCAGATTTTCACAGGGTTAGAAATGAAAGTCCTTCACTTGATCGGGCCCAGACCTCCGACTTGGGAATATTATAGCACCTGGCTGGTTTGTGCACTGTGCCAGTAGAATACCTTCCCTCTGACCCACCACATGAAACTTAACTATTGCAGTAAACCTCACCTGCTAGACTGACTCCCATGCAGTCAGCAAAACATTCTCCAGATCTAGTTGGAGAGAAACAGTTCTGTATGATTTTGAGTGGTAGAGGCCTAGAGGGCCACATGAAGCCTAGTGGGAGCGAGACACAATGTAGGCAGGGCAGTTAACTGACAATCTGGACTCTCTACATACACTTGGCAGCCACAAAGTCCCTGATCAAATCCTAAACCTCAGTAAGTTTTAATTTAAAAAATTAATTCTGAAATGATCCATTCCCTTCCCCCCCTTCTCTGTTTGACCAGACACCAGACTACTTGTTCATCCCTGTTCACCACATGGCCTGATCCCTTAAGCATCCCCCCACCCCACCCAAACCTCCAGTAATCCAGTAGTACCCCACAGCAGTAGCATATCAAACTTTACTAAGACACAGGATCTGCAGCAGCATAATAGGTTTTTACCTTTTTAGAGCCATTTGATGAAGGGACTGTATCTGATGACCAGCATGATACATGTGAGGGAAGACCGCTAAACCTCCCCATGAGGGGCTCTAACAACTTACAAGCCGGGGCATACTTTCTTATTTCAGTTAAAGCTAGCATTCATTATGCACAGGTCTACAATGGGACAAGGAGTGAAACACAATCACCTGAGTAACTTTTACCACATGGCCACACAACAGCACAGAGCAGGCAGCACGACCTGACTCTAGCAGGGTGGCAAGAGAGGGAACCTTTGTGGTCTCCGTGACCAAAAACCAATTTGTCACTCCATTAAGCACTTGATTGGCTAGTAATGTACAGTTCCAATTGGCTAGAGATGCTGTCAATTCTTACTACCCTCTCTATCATAACTAGAAGTATCAAGGTTTTAACAGGTGTGTAAACTCTGAAAACCGCAAACATCAACTTGTCGCACTATTCTGTACATTATACCACTGTTGATGGTTATTGTGGTTTGGGGAATCTGCCACAGTTTCAAATATGTGCTACTTGGAAACCACCGTATTCCTTCACACAGGTATACCATGAAACATCTAATCCAGAGTCTGTACTGTTTGACTTTGAAAGCAAGCTGCTTCCATCCTGGTGCTGCATAAGCTTGCAGCAAACTGAGACCATGCTACTCACCAGAGAGTAAACCAGCTACACTGTGCAACATAACTCCTGCTTCAAAATGCACCCAACCCTGTTCTTGCATAACCCCTTTGCTATCAGTTCAAGTAAAAACAAAGGCTCGGATTGTCAGAACATGATTGCCCTTCTCCCCTCCACGCTCCTACTATACAACAGGAGCACACAGAGCATCAAACTGAGCATTTGAAACGTGCTCCCACAGAATCAAACTCTGCTCGGAGAACGGAGCACGCCCTTAACATGATCCCTGCCCAGTAGCCGCCGGGCCAGTTGCCTGTGATGTAACTGGTGTATGGTGTTCTGTATGTTAACTGCCAGATGTTCCACACATCCAGCACAGTATCTAAAGAAAAGGAAAAATGCTCATAGTTACAACTGATTGTATTTTCAAACCCCAGGAATCCCTCACTAGTTAACTGCATCAGTCCCCTTGATTGAGCTTGCCCTGGGTTTAAATTTATGCAAATTAAGGAATTTAGAATGAAATTCAAAACTGCTGTGTGGTCACACTCACCTTTGCCTTGCAAGGCCAGATTTTCTTCCCCTGAGAAGGAGCATTGCCTTGAAGTTGCTCAGTTTATGGCTCTATGCAATAACTTCACACTGTTGCTGTTAATCCATGTTTTGTATCCTCCAACAGTCTTCTGTCAATGTATTTTTTGTAGACTGCTCCTCTGCACTTAATCTGTCACTGCTGTTATGGTTTTGTACTCCACTGTATTGACATTGTACTCTCCCAGGTCATGCCTGAAAATAGGCAGGTTGTTGCCTAGCGCACTTACCCGGTTACCAAAAGCAAATAAATAACTTCAGAGATTTCTTTAAAGGAGCAGTACTGACAGCTTTGAAGCCCCGGCTGTTGCACAGATCAGGGCTTCACTCCACAGATTGCCCCCGCAGGCACCATATAAAATGAAGGATTTACTTACCTGAACACCCGTTAAAAGTAAAGCCCCCAGTGCAGCTGGCATTTTGGTACTCCTCACCTGTGATAACGCAAGAGGATGATGCTCCAGTGCCCCTTGTTGGTGGTCTTATGTATGGGGATGCATCTCAAATGCCCATTGCCATTTTATTTTTATTTTTCCCACATGAAGTTGACAAGATAAGTTTGTTTACTACCCAGGGACAGCTCTTTAATTTGCATAAAATTCTTAAAGCTCCGGGGCAAACACAGTCCAAGGAACTGATGCAGTTATCCCTTCGGAAGAAGCAACATTGCTGCAGGTGTGCTTCGTCACCTGTCTTGGTTCCACAAATTCTTTAAATGCACAGCCCAGTTGAATGCACAAGACTAGGTTGTGCTCATTAGAGGGTTTCACTGGGGAATAAATATAGAATTGTGTATGGGTAGGTGTAACCAGAATTTTGTTTTATACCCACCCAAGGTGTGGGATACTACATAAACTCAGAGGGTAATGTGCTCGGGGGGATACAAGCATCCACACCAAGGGGTGTGAAATTCTGGTTCACACTCCACGATATGTTTAACGGGCAGCATTTTTGTGTGTTATGGGTGGTGCAAACACAAATTTTAACCCCCCGTGTGGGATGCTCAGGGTTTATGTACCATCCTACAGCTTGGGTGGGTGTAAAGTCTGGTTACACACTGGCCCGTATATTATTCTGTGTTATAATAGAGTTTCTTACCCCAGGAGTACTTTAGCATCAGTAACTTTTGCACTTGGCACAAGGTGCAGCTGCCCGGAGGTGTGCCTTTAAGAGATTTAAATGAGCTTAGCCAAGCCCATCTGAAGATGGGAAGGAGTGAGCTGTTAAAGGCTTTAGAATTTTTTCTCTGGATTGAACATTGCCCTGAGTGTCTCTCAAATTTCCTTGTTGACAGCCTCCTAGTGCTTATCTGGGTAGTCCTCATTTTATTTCCAATAGTGTGCTGAGTGAAAGTTTGACTTTCATTAGCACCGTGCTAATTTTATTTTTGGTGTGACTGTGCTATTTTGACTATTTTTACCACGCCTATTCATTATAAATCCTAATTTTATCGTGGGGGCTGATTTATTTATTTATTTATTTTTTGTGGGAGCCATCTAACTGGGGACAGTTGCCTTGTTTACCTCTGACCTCACAGGGTTTACCACGAGGCACCTGCAGTGGATTTCAGATTTATTCGATTGCCTGGAGGTTTTCTCTAGATTGGCAATTCACAGGAAGCCTTTTTTTTTCCCCTTTCTAGTACTGGACCTGGTATCATCTGTGTCAGGACTGTCCCTAAGGGTCCAGCAGCCACTTGTCTTGATTGACCAGTTTACTGGGTTTCTGTTAAGATTGGCACTGGTACAGATCCCATTCTACAACCAAAAAGGGCACTAGTAAGACTGTTCAACTGCGGTAGGACTTGGCTGGTGGCATTTTCACAAACCTGCACTCTGTTTGTAGTTCCAGGACTGGTTTGCTTTGCTTAAATTGGCAAACCTAGCAGACAAACCTTTTATTATGGCTGAGGATAAATCGAGAGGCTTCTGACGAGGGCCATCAAAAAGCAGTGCTGAGGAACCCTATAGATCCCAGCCAGAAAGCTTCCAAAGATGAAGTTCCTCACAAATTAAAAATAAGTGGTGAAAAAGGAAGCATGATGAAGCCTCTAAAGTGGCTAAAAAACTGTCAGGACAAAAAATGCACTAATCCGCTCCTGGGAAAGCCAAAGCGAGACAGGTAGCTTAAAGCATACAGAAAAAGAAAACTCTTGCAAACCAAGTCTGCATAGGTTCTTCCATCAGTGCAAGATATGGAAAAAGCATGGCAGCTGTTTCAGACCCTTCAAAAGATGGGTCCTCTTTACTGGGACTGGCAAACACTCTTCCACAGGTCTCCCTCTGTCCTGTAGACTGGGGGTGATGCAGATAAATTTTATGATGCCCATGACATGGATTTTTGAGGGTGTTGAGCCCCAGGAGTCCCTGGACCCTTATCATGGGGATCCCCAGGGTGACCATGGGCATCCTTCCTCTGTTTGCATTTATACAGAATGTGCTGGACACCATGGACCTCCCTACTATGCAGGAGCCCAACCAGGATGTCTAAAGATTATAGGGAGATGAGTCTTTCATCCCCAAAGACCCTGGTAGTCCCCATCTATAATGCATTTAGAAAAAATATCATGAAGGTGCTTCAACACCCTTCAGTATTGGGTTGATAAGCGACTTGAGAGAACATAAATTGTCTAAAATGATAGAGTTCCTGTCTGCACATCCTAGTCATGAGAATAGTGCAGCAGGCAGCTTTTGAGAAAGCTGGAGTCTCCTTTTCCCCCTCTTCCCCTGTCGAGTATTCCAAGAGAATTGATTTTGTAGCGAAGCAAATGTATGCCACAGCTTTCCTGCTTCTCAGACTTCCGTCTTACATGGCGTTCACAGCCAAATATCAGAAATCCCTTTGGAAATATGTCCAGGCTGTTGCCTGTAACGGATCAGTCTATGGCGCAGGAATTGCTGGATATGTCAAACTGTCCTGGAAGTGACTATGTACCAGTTCCACAAGGCAGGCAGTGCAGCCTGTAGGGCGACAGCCCATGCCATCTCTGACGCTTCTTCTGGCTTAGAACAACCAGTCTGACCAGACGCTCCGAACAAGGCCATGGATTTCCCCTGTGATCAAAATGTTTGATTACAGAACCATTGACTACATGAAGAGTACAAGACCTCCTGGCAGAGCCACTCATCCAAACCTAAGCCCACCACACCTTGATTCCCGTCCCAGGGGTGGTGGGGGCAGAAGTTTTGTTCCCAGGCCTTACAATCCCTATTCCAAATCTGACTTTGGCCAGTACAGGGGGGTCTTTCAGAGGCGGGGGCAGAAGGGGCCAAAGAGCCATCTCTATCCAGCCATCTGACACTCGGGCTTAGGTTCTGATGTGAGTGTCCAGGTTGCCTTCCTGCTTCTGGTGGGAGGCGGACTCTGTCCCACTATCTTTAGCACTGGTCCCTCATGTTGGACAGGTGGGTGCTGGAGATGGTGGAGAAAGGTCTGCCACTACAGTTCAGGCAGATGCCAGACCTCAAGCATACCCAGGTGTCAAGATCTGTCCCCAACACAGATACTGCTGTTGTAATTGGAGGTACAAAATCTTCTGGCTTCACGAGCAGTGGAGAGGTCCCTGCCCCGAGAAGGGCAAAGGCCTCTACAGGTATTTTCTGACTCAAAACAAACAGGAGTGGCAGCCTATCTTAAATCTCCTATTTAAACAAACATCTGAAAAACCAAATTCAGAATGGTCACTGTCGCTGGTAAATGAGTAATGCAGTCCTTACAGCAGGGAGACTGGCTAGCCTCCCTAGACTTAAGGGCGCCTACTTCCAATACCAACGAGATCTACTGGAAAGTTTCTCCGGTTCAGACATCCTTGGGTCACTATCTGTTTGCCGCAATGCCCTTCATTCTGTCCTCTGCTCCAGAGTCATTATCAAGTGTCTTACAGTGGTGGCAGCACATCTCAGGAGACTGGGTGTTGCTCTGTACCCCTCTCTGGACGACTGGCTCATAGTAGCAAATCTCTTTGCCTGGTCAGGAATCTTTCCGTCACAGAGCAGCACTCTGGAGTCTCTGGGTTTCCTGGTAAATCTAAATCTCACCCAGAACCCACCCAGCTGCTCTCCTTCACAGGGCCCTGTTGGACACTCAAAGGGATATGCTTTCCTCTTGTAGGAAGAATTGAGTTTCTTTTCAGTGGCAGATTCTTTCGTAGGGACAGCCAGACATCTCCTCAAACTTCTGGGACATATGGCCTCTGACTGCTGTAGTCCCCAGGGGTCAGGTTCAGGATGAGACTCCTGCAAGCCTGTCTCAGAGAAGCAACACGGTTTCAAAGTTGTTAACCTGTGTTTGAGCAGTTCCTCCAAAACCTGCTGTGGTGGAAGAACCCTGTAAATTTGCAGGCAGGGGTTCCCTTTCAAGCTCCTCTTCCCACAAAGGTGATCACCACAGATGCCTCCCTTTTGGGCTAGGGAGTTCATTTGGACAGTGCCTCAGTAAGTGCCAACTGGACTCCCGTAAGTCGGTTACAATCTTTTCGGAATTCAGAACAGTATTCTAGCTCTCAAAGCTTTCACTTCCTGCATAGAAGGGCAGGCGGTTCAAATTTGAACGGACAACACCAGTGTAGTGTTCTACATAAGCAGGGTGGTACCAGATCAGGAATACTCTTTTCGGAAGCTCTGGTCTCTAGCATTGTCCCTCCCTGGGAGTCGGCCTCTTAGCTGTTCACCTCCCAGGTAAACTAAGTACTCTGGCAGATGCTGCTAAGTCGCATTAGTCAAGGTCAGAGCGAATGGACACTGAACAAGCAAGTACTAGCCACAGTATTAAGGCGGGGGCACACCAGATGTGGATCTCTTCCCCAAATTTTCAGCTTCCTCAGTACTGTTGCAGGCTCCCAGTTCTGGAACACTTCCTCTGGATGCCCTGATCCTGGACTGGTCAGGAGGTTCCATCGCATTTCCTCCTTTTCCCCTGATAGTCTGGGTTTTGCTGAAACTGACAGCAGCCTGCATCAATGATCCTAGTGGCTCCTGACTGGCCCAGGCAAGCCTGGTACGCTCTTTCTGTCAGTGTCCTGCAGCAGGCCCATTCGCCTGCCTCCAACTTTCTCCCTGCAGACTCTTCCTGAGATGGGAGTGCAGTACCCAGACATACTTTCTTCCCCTCATGGCCTGGTTCTTGAGCTTTTTTTTTTTTTAAGCCATCCTCAGTATCTTAAGGACCTGTTCAGACTACTGTGAGGATGGAAACTAACACCAAGACTTATGCAGCCAAATGGAGAAAGTGTTCCTTCTGGTGCAAGAGCGAAAAGTTGAACCCCTACCGGCTTCAGACCCTCAGCTGCTTGACTACCTGGTATATCTACCAGGTGTGAGGCTTGACCATGTTCACTAAAGCTACACCTGGCAGCAATTTCACTAAAGACTTACAGCCAAATGGAAAAGGTTTTCCCTTGGTGCAAGAGCAAAAGGTCAAACCCTATAGGCTTCAGACCCTCTGCTGCTGGACTACCTGGTACACTTAGAGATTCGGCTTGAAACCATCTTCCTCGAGCTACACCTGGCGGCAATTTGACCTGCCTTTTGCTGGGAAGATGAATCCCCCACAACATTTTTAAACCATGTTTCAAAGGCCTCTTTCACCTACAGCCTCCAACCAGGGAGCCTGAACCTTTGCATAGACGGGCTCATGAATCCACCGTTTGAGCTGATGTCCACAGCCCACATCAAGTTTGTAACTTGAAAGACAGGCTTCCTGGTAGCCATTACATTTGCCAGGAGGATTTCAGAGCTACAGACCCTGTGCACTAAGCCGAATTACACCATCCCTCACAATGAAAGTCTAGCTCAGGACATGTAGAAAATTTCTGCCAAAGGTGGTTTCAGAGTTTTGTTTGCACCAGTCCATTGCCCTGCCTGTCTTTACTGACCAATCTACCCCTGGTGAGCAAAAGCTTTACAGCTTGATGTCAAGCCATCTTTCGCCACGAGAGTGCACTAGACAGTCCAGAGGCTCTTCCACTCAGTTGTTCCTCACCTACAGGGATGTTGGCAGAGGAAGACCAGCTACCAAGAGCATGGTTTCTCGTGGGTTGGTCTGTTGTATTGGATTCTGCTTAAGAAGGCTGGTCACCAACCCGGGCGCACTGCAGATCGCTTGCAGCAGCAAGGCACTTACTTGATGTCTGGCAAACAGCTACTCTGGAAATCTCTGCACACCTTTGTGACTGAAAACACTACAGTTTGGATGTGCAGACCAGATCTGATGCCAAACTTGGCTGGGTGGTTCTGCAGAGCTTGTTTCCCAAGTAGGTTCTCTGTCCACCTATCACTTGGTACTGCTCTGTAGTCTTTTTTTTTTAAATTTACTGATGCTAAGGACTCCTGGGGTAAGAAGAAAATTGTTCCTGCAGTAACCTTTCTTACAAGGGGTCCTTTAGCATCAAACTCAAACCCTTGCTCCCGGTTCACCTGAGGGTTCTTCATGTCACCTTTACCAAATTTGGAGTTTCTAATTGAGGTTTTGGATCGTGTTGACTGTTTCCACTTTTTGTGGACATTTGCATGTGTTTTATTTAATTCCCCCTCCCCCGGGGCAGTTGCCCTCATTTTTCCTCAAATTCTGATGCCTTCAGCAGCTCTCAGCTCACCCCCTTGTATTCCGATTGGCTTGGCCCTAAGCTCATTTAAATATCTTAAAGGCACTCCTCTGGAGCAATTGCACCTGGCCAGCTAATTGCAAAAAAAGTTACTGATGCTAAAGGACTCCTTGGACAAAAGATTACTGCGGTGAGTAATTTTTTTTTTTTCTTTTGTGCTGTTTTCTGACTTGTGTCAGGGAGTCTATTCGGGTGATTTGACGGTTGCTTGGCCAGCTAAAGGTACAAGCGAAGTTGACAGGTGCCAATTACAACCTCCCAGTTATAATCGAAAATATCAACCAGGAGGTGGTAACCAGGTTATTTTTACTTCAAGGGGAGCTCTTGCAGCAGGCTGTAACTATTGGGACCAATACACTGAGCCTTAGGACCCACGGAAAAAACTTAGCTAGGTAGTACCCAGTGGGATTGCTCCTGATGTAATCTCCGCCTCTGTCTGTCATACTACAAAGAGGGCAGATCTGGCTCCGCCTCAGTTCTTTCCCACCGCAGACCCGTGCTTGTTGGGAAGTTCTTGGTTCGCTTCCCAAGCAGTTCAGGGAATCTTAGTATTCAACAGTTTTCTCAACCCTGCAGTATTTTTTCCCTCTTCTGATCTTGGTACTGTTGCATGTCTGTCTCCTCCTCTGGTCCCAAGAGACAGTGTGCCTGTGGCCACCAAATCCCATCTGACAGCCATGAAGTGTGCATTTTCTACCTGGGGCCAGACCACGACAAGCGCTTCCTGTAGTATTTGCAAGGGTTTCACCAGCAGGACTCTAGGACACCTGAAGACCCTGAAAGCCCACCTGTTTGAGCAGAAGATGGATGTTCTGCAAATCTCTCCAGGGAGGAAGCACTGGGACAAGTCCATAAAGAGGTCCGGGCAGGACTGTAGCCAGTCCACCATCTGTCAGTTGTCGTCTCTTCTCTCCCCACCAAAAGAAAGGCCTCCTCAGCGTAGGCGGTCTGACCGTCCGGGCATCCAAGGCACAAGAAGCCCTAGGCCAGAGCCTCCTGCCAAAACACCGATGCCAGCCAAGGCAGGAACCTCTTCAGACAAGCAGACTAAGGCAAAAGTCGCACTGCTGCATGTAACCTCCGCCCCGTCTGAGTCGACCAAGGTCTCTTCAGCGCGTGCCTCTGCCCCACCAACTAAGGCATCAGTAACTGCTCTACCTGGTTCAGGTAGACGGCCTGTTAAGGATCTGGACTCCCAGGCGAAGGCCTCAAGTCCCGTCCCTCCAAACCAGCCAGTTTGGAGCCAGCACCAGTCAAGACACTGACACCGGCTCAAGTGGCAAGGCGGGGCTGCTGGCGAACCTGTGCCGATGAAGGTGCCATCATCGACCTTGAAGTCTTTGACTCCGGAGGGCTCATCTACAGGTTCAAGCCCTGCTGGACCTCCCGGCTTCTCCTATCCCCTTACAGAGAACTGTGGCATCTGTTCTCAAAGGAGGAGGCTCCACCAAAGCTGGACCCGACACCGGTTCCTGACCAGACAAAGAACCCTAGGGTGCACTCGTCAATCACTGGTTAAGACCTGAGAGTGACGCAAGTAGTCCAAATCCACTCTCCCTCTGGTGTACATTCCTGGTCTCTGTCCAGAGACCATTTATGATATCTTTCCTGATCGGGCAGCCGTCGGCGGTCTAAGCACAGGAGCAGGTCCTGCATCTGCCATGGATCTCCCTCTAACTGGGCTCGCTCCCCTAGTCTACGCTGGTCCAAGGATGGGCATCTCACTGTTCAGTTGTCAGTCCTCAGACTAGAGTCTGTCTGGCAGTCACTGACGCTCTGGCAAGGGTAGCCCTTAGACACAGCTCTGACTTGGGGGTTCTCCTGGGGAAATGAACCTACCCCGCTCGCCTCCTGATGATCTAACTTTCATGGACGTCATGAGGCACATCCAGGCCTCTAACGAATGGGAGACGGAGGACCTGGATCCAGAACACCAGAGACTGCCTCATTACCTGAGGCAGGAGCCCAAACCCTTGGTGGTGCCTCCTCTCAATTGATACTTTCCAAGACCTTACAAGAATAACTTGGAAGCATCCAGCCTCGGTCTTGAGGTTCCCAAGAAGTCAGGCTATACAAGGCCCTGAGGGATGAGCCTTTCTGGCTGAGAACCCTCAGGCAGACTCCAGTGATGGCAGCTGCTCATGACCAGTCTAAGCAGCGAAACATTAGCTCCTAGCCTCCTGACCAGGAATCCCGTTACTTGGACCAGGTGGACGAGAAAATATTCTGCATCCATCTGTTCGATTCATTCTCTAAATTTCCTCATGCATATGGTCCAGTACCAGAATGTGCTTTGGGAGAATGGACAGAAGGTAGCTAACGCCTTGCCAGACTCCGCAGAAGACAGCTTCTGAGCGTTTGAAATCTGGCTCTGACGTAGGCACGCATGTCTTTTATGACTTGTGTGGCACTGCAGATACAGCGGCCAGGGTGTCTGCATCAGGTGTCTGCCTAAGGCGCCATGCCTGGCTCAGTCTCTGGATTCCACCAGGATCTGCAGGCCAGGATCGGGGACCTCCCGTTCCAGGGTTCCGTTGTCTTTGGACAGGAGACGGAGGGTCTTGTCTCTTGTCTCCCAAGAGTCTGGCAAAACCATTTGGTCCCTTCGACAAATGTATAAGGGGGACCAGAAGTGTTTTTCAGAAGTGGCCCTTTCATAAATCCTCAGGCCAGCTAGCCTGTGACCACCACCAGGGTCAGAGGAGGCTGTAAAAGGAAAGTTGGCAACCAACAACCTGGAGGCGCTCCTTTTCAAGGCCCAGAGTCCTACCAAACCTCTCTTCCCCTCTATTGGCTCTGCTCTGATTCCCTATTTACTACCCCCAGGAGGCACCAGTGGAGGCAGTAGCAGGTCAGTTCTCCCTCTGTCTGGAGGGATGGAGCACAATCACTGCAGACTAGTGGGTCCTAGACATTGTAAGGAGGGGACATACGCTGGAGTGCACGCAGATTACTCCAGAAACTCTACCAAGGTCCTCAAGATATATTCCTTCTCGTGTTCCTCTTGTAGGAGGAGAAATCCAGGCCCTCTTGTGAAAAGGGGCAATAGAACTAGTCCCCGCAGCACCAAGGAAAAAGGCATTACTCTTTTTTTTCCTCCTTAACCTGGTTCCAAAGAAGACTCGAGATCTTGGGCCCATCCTGGACCTCTGCTCTCTGAACAAGTCTGTCAAATACCGAAGGTTCAGGATGGTGACCCTTCAGGTCTTCTCTCTGCTACACCAGGAGACTGGCTCTGTTCCCTGGACATGCAAGATGCATACATGCACATTGGGGTTCTCCTCCTCCCCACAAGAAGCACTGAGGTTCCACTTCCAGGGGCACTATCTGTTCAGGTTCTACCATTGGCCTCTCCTCCACTGAGTTTTCACAAATACTTGGCACTGGTAGCTGTGGCAAGATGCAAAGGCTCTCGTCTTTCCTTACCTTGATTGACTGCTAAGCGGCCCATCAAGACGCACTTAATTCAGCTCTGACACCTTACTCTATTCAGAGGTGGGGATCACCCTGAACCTACCAAAGTCTTCCCGGAGCCCAGTCAAAGACTCTATTGGCATGGTCCTGGATTCGGTCCAGGGCATGGCTTTCTTCCCCAGGAGAGGAGATCTCCTGCAGGGGTAGCTGGTTCAGTTCTGTAATCCCTCTGGTCCAGGCCAGGACCTTCCTCAGACTTCTCGGGCACATGGTGGCGTCCATGCCTGTAGTTCCCTTGGCTCTCCTTGACATGATGGTCCCACAATGAATGCTCTGGGTACAGTGGGACCAAAGCTCAGAGGGTCTAGACCATATGGTCAGGATCTCTGAGCCGGTCAGGAGGACCCTGCTGTGGTTGGAAACTCTGACTTTGGAGAAAGGGGTCCTGTTTTGTCAGGAGTCCGCAAGCCATACTGACAACAGATGCTTCCCGATTTTGGGTTGGTGGGCGCACCTCAGACCGCTGGACTAAAGGCGCCTGGACCCCAGAGGAGTGCAGTCTCCACATCAGTGTCGTGGAACCAGGCTCTCATTGTTCAGACTGACGACATGGCGGTTGTCTTACAACAAGGAAGGGGGGGGACTCTCTCCTATCCCCCGTGCAGGGAGGTGATGAGAATCTGGTATTGGGTGCTGGGCGTCACAGCTCTGCCCGCCATGTTCAGGTGCCCAAAACTAGTTGGCAGGCAGCCTAAGCAGGTCTCAGTCCAAGGTGCATGGAGGGAGCTACTCCAGTCAGTTGCTGACCAGATCTTCAGCACTTGGGATCGTCCAGAGCTGGACCTGTCTCCACACACCAAACTGCAAGTGCTATGAGCGTGGATATGATCATCCACACACTTTGGTATTTCCCCTTCCAATTTTAAATCTCACTGGAAGTCTTCAAGTTGGCTCCTCCCACCCATGCAGGTGGTATATACCTCAGCTCTGCCCCATGATGCCAGATCTTCCTTTCTGCTGGAAGATTCAGGTTGCCTCCCTCGTGCCAGTGCATTTTCTAGACCCTGGCTTTCAAACCTTCAGTTATACTGAGAATTTGCATTGGCGATTGCAAAGTCGTGGCTTCTATCATGGAGGACAAGATCTCCCTCCTCTTTGATTTCATTGGTGCCCTTGTGGCCAGAAAATGTCACGCACTGATCCCCACCAGTGCATCTATTGCCTCTGTCAACCATGACACTTTGAAATGCAATCTGTCTTGCCTTTGGTTCCAACGTCCTCGACGACCATCTCACACACCTGAAGCTGGGGAGGCGGAGAGAGGAACCCTCCAGTAAAACCAAGGAGGCTTGGTGGGTGGTTTCCACAGCTGCAGGATCTGCCGAGCAGTTGGAATGCATGCAGGCGTTTGAGGAGGGGCGTGGCTCCTGCTTCAAATACCTCTGAGCTTCTTAGTTCCTCTCGACCTGGGCTCCACCTTCTCAGTTCCTTCAGTTGTGCCAGTGTCTCCCGACCAAGGGAGGCGCCTGCGTGCTTGCATGCCTCTCGATCCCATAAGGGGAGAAGGACCGAATAGTCTTTCTGACCAAGGCGTTCTTGGGGCGGGAGAATCTCTATCAGGAACATGCAGTCTCTGCTTAGGTCAATCACGTCTTGACGCTGGCTTTTCAGCTCTGCTGTCTGGTCAGTCTACCGAATTATTGATAGACTATGTTGAAATTGTGATCAATCCAATATCGCTGACTACTGTTCCTCAATCGGACCCCTAATTTGGTCTTTCCAGATGAGACTCTGCCTGCTGGGACTCCCATCTAAGTGATCCCTGATCCCAGGAAATCACTGGTCCCACCAGTGTCTCCTGAGCAACAGTTGGCCCGTCCAATCTCTATTGAGGTCTCTGATCCCCTCAACAGACAGGCTGAGGAAGAGCCATAAACACTCTAAAATGAGGAGATGCCATCTGTTGTCCTCGTCCTCTGATGAAGAGGCTCCGGCAGAAACTCCAGTGCTATGAGGACCTCATGCTGGCAACTAACTCTGACCAGGCACAAGCAGACCCAGTGTTCTGCACTGGCCATTACCTGGCTTTGCTTCCTAGGCCAAAGCAGACTCCTTCGGAGCAAATTAAATCTGCCCCTCAGCCCACTGAGCCAGCAAAACCACCTGTTCGGACCAAAACAGTCTCTTCACCAGTTGTGGTGGAACCGTCGCCCAAACAACTTGTGGGAGGGGCTCCTTCCAAGGAAGATCTACTGACACCATGCTTTCCCGGCGACTTAGTCACCCCAGATTGCCCTCAGTGAGTCGAAGGTGACCTGGGTGGTCAGCTGTTGTACCCGGATTCTTCAGACTTTGATGTCACTGGCTTGCATCCTCATCCAGGGGATGAGTCCACTGTTGGCCTAGGGACGGAGGAAGGTCCCGCGTCTTTTCAAGGGATTCTTTGCCTCATCTCTGAATCCACAGGGATGCACCAGGAGCCAGTCCAGAAAAAGGCAGAGTACCCTCTTACAGATATCCTTGAGAGGATACCCTGACTTGGCCTTTTCCTGTGGCCACAGCTATTGTTGGCCTGGCCTCTCGTCCAGCTCCATCTGCCTGCAAGTACACGGTGCCCATGGGGTCTCTCCGTGGGGTTCATAGGCGCACCCGCCCGGCCAGAGCTTGGTGACCGCCTGTGTTCAGGCATGCTGGCAATTCTGCCAGCACTGGCCGACTTACTGATGGAGTCAAGCTTCTGGACCACCTCAAGTCAAGGAGGTCTATGCAGCTTCCTCCTTGGGCCTTTGTCTGGTGAGTTTGGCCGTCATCATGGCGCACTTCTCTCGCGTCCTTCTTTGGGTCGCTGGATGAAGTCCTCCCACATCTCCCTGCAGATATGCAGACCACAGTCAAGTAGGGCCAAGCTGTTGCCAAACAGCAGCTTCTGACAGCCCTGGACATCGGGGATTCTTATGCCTGCTCGATGGCTGCTGCAGTTTCCTCTCATCGCAGGGCTTCGCTGAGGCTCTCCTCCTTCCCGGTGGATCAGCATAAACTAGCTGATGGTGCCCTTCCTAGGGACAGACTTGTTCGGCTCAGGAGTGGCTGGTCACATTCAGCGTATTGAGCAGTCCAGTGCCACCTTGGAAGCTACTTCTGCCAGGGGTTCTTCGGGCAAGAACCAGCAGAAGCCCTTTCAGCATTCTTGCACTGTGGCTCGGCAGTCGCCCTTCCAAGGTGGACAGCAGCAGGCTCAAGCACCCCAGCCCAAGCCTGGGCCCCAACAGGCCTGTAAAGGAGGCTGAGGTTCAAGTCATGGAGCTGCCTCCAAGCCTGCTCAGTAACTGGATGGGGGCGGTCAACCCCTCTCCCATCACCTCGGCTTTGGGTCCTCCTGTGGGGGGCTGGCTCCACTTCCTTTCCGCCTGGTCCATTGTCACTTCAGACAGATGGGTTCTCGGGGTGGTCTGTCAGGGACTGCCTCTGGAATAAGAGTAGTACCCTCCAAGCTGAGCCTCGCCTTGGGAGGAAAGTGTCCGACCAGACCCAGTCAGCTCTCCGAGACATCGTCAGCCTCCTCCAAGAAGATAGTAGCTCCAGTGGTGGATCCTCCAGCAAACCCAGGCTTTGTCTCCAGGTACTTCCTGCGCCCAAGTGGACGGGGAGAGGGGCTGGCACCCATTCTAGATCTGCACAACCTGAATCAGTATCTCGGTCACGCACCTTGGGATGGTCACCTCCAGATCATACCATCCTTGGAGCGAAACATGTGGTTCTGTTCTCTGGATCTGCAGGACACGTTCTTTCTCATCCCAATCAGTCTGTCCCATCAGCAGTTTCTCCGCTTCAGGGTCGAAGGGACCCTATAAGAGTTCCGAGCCATGCCGTTCGGCTTGTCATTGGCCCCATGGGTCTTCAAATGCATTGCAGTGGTGGCAGCCCATCTCGTTTGGGGGGAGGGGTGTATCCAGACTCGTCCTTACCTTGGCAATTGGCTCCGGGCAGGATCCACCCAACAAGAGATTGGGAGGTCCAGGGACCCGGCCCTCTAGACCTGCTTCCAACTCCGCCTCCTGATCAGTGAGGCAAAGTCAGAACTTGTGCCGTCTCAGGTGATGGGCTTCATCGGGGCAGAGCTAGACTCTTGTCAAGCCAGAGCTTGGCTTCCGGCGGACAGGGTGGAGGTTCTTTCCTCCTTTGCCCAATCATTTCTGGTTGAGAAATTGCACCCTGCCTGGGACTTTCTGTGCCTTCTGGGTTACATGGTGGTGTGCATCTCAGTGGTCCACTGGGCCCGGTTGCACATGTACCCCTTCCAATGGGGCTGGCTACCTAGTAGACTCAGCGCTGTGGTCATTTTGACCAGCTGGTCACTGTGTAAACCAGAAGATCTGGGATGCTCTCCAATGGTGGACTGCCCCAGACCAGTTGTAGGAAGGGATCCAGTCTGTCCACTCCGAGTTGATGGTCGTCCTCCACGAGCAGTGCCTCTCATGGGCTGGGGAGCCCACATGGGAACAAAAGGGCCTACAGGCTCTGGACCCCAAAGATGTCCCAATGCCGCATCAACCTGTTGGAGCTCAGAGCAGTCAGACTGGCAATCTGCCTTCGTTCCTCTGCTCTGGGGTCAAATGGTTCAAGTCCAGACGGACAATACCACAACCATGTACTACCTCCAACACATGGGGTGGCATGCAGTCCCGTTTGCTGTGCAAGGAGGTGCTCCACATCTGGACCCTCGTGAGCTGGTTGGAGGCAGATCTCCTAGCCATCCATGTGGCAGGAACCTCAAACCACCTGGTGGATGCTCTCAGCCACTTAGGCCAGACATCCCACAAGTGGTCTCTCCATCCAGAGGTAGTTTTACTGCCTGTCGTCCTGTTGGGGCAAACCAATGGTGGACCTGTTGGCCTCAGCTTGGTGTTTTTTCCCTAGAGGCAGTTTCATGCCTGCCCCCCTCGGCGGGGTTCGCTGCAGGGGATGCCTTCTCAAGGCTGTGGATCCCAGGCCGCCTCTATGCCTTCCCTCCATTTTCCTTATCCACAAGGTGCTCCTCAAGGTGAGGAGGGACGAGGTGAAGGTGATCCTGGTAGCGCCAGCTTGGCCATGCCATTTCTGGTATCCAGATCTCCTCTGCCTCAGCTGCAGGCCCCTAGAGTGGATTTGCACATGCCCGGACCTGAGATCACTCAGTCAGGAGAAGGTATTCCGTCAATCCCTGCACCTCACAGCCTGGTACCTGAGCAGCTACAGTTCCAGGCATTGAGTTCTTCCGAAGATGTCTACACCATGGCGGATAGTTACCACCTTTCAAGAAGCCCAAAGTGGGACATTTCTTACTGAAACACGATTTTTCGCAGGACAGTACGTAACATCGACCAATGCAACAGACTTGTTTTCACTATATAATCAGAATTAAGGCTAAGTATTGTAGTTTCTTAGTAGCTTATATTGTTTCTTATAATTTTAAGGTATTTTAGTTAAGGTATTGTAGTTTTCTGCAACATTTAGTGGAAAGCTAGAAAATATTTTTTCTTCTATAGTCAGGACATTCAGTATTTTTCATGTGTTTTTTTTTGCAGGACATAGTTGCCCAAATCAGGACAGGTGGTAACCCTAATGGTGGAGGCATCCAGAAAGGAATAGACCAGGAAATGTTATGCCTTCAAATGGAAAAGGTTTTCCATTTGGTGTCAGGACAAGGCCTGGACCTCTCTCCTGTCCAGTGGCTAACATTCTTGACTACATTTGGTCTCTTTCGAAAGGGGTCTTCTGTCATTGCACCGTAGGGTGCACCTGTCAACCATCTCTGCTTATTGGGCACGGGCTGGTCAGCCGATATCGACACGGGAGGCGGTGGTCAGGCACTTTTTCAAAGGCCTGGATCACATATCCCTCTGGTGCATGAACTTCCTCTGTGGGATCTACTGATGGTACTGGCAAGCTCGCAAGTGCTTCATTCGAATCCAATGCACAAGTGTGCCTTGTCACACTTGTGGAAGATGGCTGCCTCATGGCTATCGTGTCTGCCAGGACAGAGGAGCCCAGGTGCTTTTAGTGAACTCCCTTACCTGATCTTCCTCGGGACAAGGTTGTCATATGCCCTCATCTGAAATTCCTTCTGAAGGTGGTGTCAGAATTTCACCTTAACCAGGTGTTAACTCTGCCAGTATGCTACCCTAATTACACCTCTGAGGCAGAGTACAGGCTCTGTACTCTGGACCAAAGACGTGGTCTCTCCTACTATAAGGAGATGACTGCAGAAATTCGGGGAGAGGTTCACCTGCTGTGGTGTCACCTACGCTGAAGCTGCTTCTGGTAGACCTCCAGCAAAATTGACCATTACAAGGTGGATTACGTCATGCATAGGTCTGTGCTACGAGTTTGCAAGAAAGGAGCCTCCCAGAGGGATAAGAGCTCATTCTACCCACCATACTGCTGCATCGGTGGCTGCTTCCAGGGACATCCCTATGCAAGAAATCTGCTGGGCTGCTACGTGGAAGTCTGCAAACATTTTAATCCCCCACTACCACATCAACCTTGAATCACATACCGGGATGCTAGTTTTGAGGCCTTGGTTCTCCAATCTCTGTTCCCCAAGTAGGGTGTGTGCGCCTTTCCTCCCTCCTCCCGGAGAACTGCTAGGAGTCTGCCAAAGTGTGGATGAAAAACATATCCATGCTCCTAGAAAAACAGGTTACTGTCCTGTAACAGTAGTTGTAGGGTGGTATGTTTATCCACAGGACCCACTAGACCTCCCCAGCTGCAGACACACCACCTGGCTTCCAGCAGGCTAAGATCTGACATAGGGTGGAGCAGAGGTATGTATCACCTCTGGTGGAGGAGCCAGCTTGAAGCCTTCTGGTGAGATTTAAAGCAGATGGGGACATGCCAGTGTGGATGAACATACCATTCCTAGAACTACTGTTGCAGGTGAGTTTTTTTTTTTTTCTGGCCAGACGTGTTGTCCCTTTGGGCAGGGAAGTTCCTTTACGCCTTCCCTTTGAGTACTGTTGAAAGTACAGGCCGAGGGGGCTCGGATGATTCTTATTATTTCACTCTGGCCTTGGTAGATGTGGTTACCACTACTTCGGTTGTCTCTGGAATCTCCAGTTCCACTACCAGTATACTCAGTTGCTGTCCAGGATCCGGGCAGGCTGGCTCATCCAGATTTTGGGTCACTACACCTTTTATGCATGGCTCCTGCAGATGTAGTTGGATCCAGATATGGTGTTTCCCAGGAGGTGGCGGGCGTCCCGCTTCAGCGAGGAAGCCTTTTACATGTTCCACTTAATGCTATGAAGTGGTAACATTTTTGTTTATGGGCTTTGTCTCGGCACCTGGACTCCCTTTCCTGTCAGTTTAACTCTGCATTGCAATACCTTCTCCTTATACCAGCAAGACTTGAGCTATTCATCCATAAAGGTGCACATGTGGACTATCTCTGCTTGTGTCCTTTTTGGAGGCAGTACCCTAGCTCAGTTGGACGTGGCCTGCACCTTTTTGTGGGACATCTTGCATTCAAGACCTCCCATTAGGGATCCTATCCCTCCCTGGGATCTCCTTTGTTTGGATAAGCTCACTCCCCCCCCCACACACACACACAAAGCCTGCAGCGGAGTGTGAGCTGAGTTTTCTTTCCTGGAAGGTTTCTTTTTAGTTGCTGTAACCTCGGCTCAAAGAGTTTCCGAGCTCCAGGCTCTAATGTATAAGGAGCATGTTATTTTTCACCGGGAAAGAGTTTCCCTTAGAACAATTTCTAAGTTCCTGCTAAAAGTGGTCACAGAATTGACCCTCAACCAAGTTGGTTGACATTCCAGTCTATTCTACCCCTGCCAATCTGGGAGAGGCGCTTCTACACACATTTGACGTCCACAGGGTGCTGAGGTGCTAGCTTCAGCGGACAGTGGCTCATTGCAGGCTGGAATAGTTTGTGGCCTTTGCGCCTCAGCATCTGTGCAAACTGGCGTCTAAACAGACCATTTTCCGTGGCTTGTCCACTGCAGTGTTCTGTTGCAACAAATCTCTACTGGGTCATTCCAGTAGAGGAGTTACTACCTCCTTGAAGAATCTCTTAGACATCTGTGCAGCTGCTACTTGGAATTCAGTGCACACTTCATTAACATTACAGCCTGGACCTTGCCTCCAGGTGGCGCACCGGTTTCGGCCTGGCAGTCCTTAAAGGACTTTTGTCCCAACGTGCTGATTTCCAGCCTTCGGCTCATCATTTTTTAGTTTTTATCCAATCTTCTGGGGCTAGTCACCTCCTTGGTGCGGGACTGCTTAGGATTCTGTCCTAATGGTTATAGCCTACTGCAAGAGCTCCCCTCTGAGCAAGATAGTAGTTACGTAAACTTACTGTAATAATAGATCTTGAGAGGAGCTCTTGCAGCAGGTGCAGTTTTCCTGCCCTCCTTCCCTGAGAGTTTTCAGCATGTCTAGGACAAGCTTCACTTGGTCCACTTGCTAGGGTCTGTTCGCGGGCCCTTGGCTGGTGAACTGGGGTGGCCCTGAGGTCCACCTCTTTTATGTAATATGACTGTCGAGGAGTCTCGTCAGGGTGGTTCCCACTGGGTACTGCTAGCCAAGTTTTTTTTCCCAGTGGGTTCTAAGGCCTACAGCATTAGTCTGAATGGTCATAGCCTGCTGCAAGAGCGTCTCTCTAAGGTCTACTGTCACGGTAAGTTCTTGTAACTGTTATCTGTGTATAGAAAATGCTGACCGTTAATTAGCAGTATAGGTACAGAATTTTCACCATAACGTGCAGTGCTGCTTTTATCTACAGTCAGTTTTTGATACTAGAATCAGATGGCTTGTTAAAATGGTGGTAATACATTTCTCAGGGATTACTCTTAATGGTCTCAAGTGAAACATTGAATTTAGACTTCTGTATCTTAAAGCACAGCTACTGTTGTGTGGTATAACTACAAGATCGGCTTGTAACAGACACTAGTTGTATAAAGTAGCTGAAAGTAAACCCAGTAGCAATATGCGAGTTGTGGATGGAGGTGGAGTGTGCATGTTTGAATCTCATAGTAAGGGGTTGGCACCGGGGGCATGCTGATGTAGTAATTGCAAGCTATGGATGAATAGGGATTTTGGTTAAATAGCAGTTGACATGGTTTTATGCTGCAGGCAACTAATGTAGTTGCCTTCTCCTGGAACTATTTTGGCTAACATTTTTGCTGTTCAGTAGACTAAAAAACTTTTTACCTTGCATCGAAAGATTGGTTAGTAACTTTGTAATACATGCGAGCCACCGACAAGCGCTGCAGGCTGCATTTAAAAACAGCATAGAATTACATGTAGTAGAACAGGGCTGCAAACACTTTGTGGAACTATTTAGAATCAGGAGGAGGCTTGCCTGCATGTAATGTTCTTTATAGGCACTGTACAAAGCACTTTAAAGATTACATGGGTATGTGTAGGTGTAGGGATTTAAGGTGTGTGTGTGTGTGTGTGTGTGTGTGTGTGTGTGTGTGTGTGTGTGTGTGTATATATGTGTGTGTGTATATATGTGTGTGTGTATATGTGTGTGTGTGTGTATGTGTGTGTGTGTGTGTGTGTGTGTGTGTGTGTGTGTGTATGTGTGTGTGTGTGTGTGTGTGTGTGTGTGTGTGTGTGTGTGTGTGTGTGTGTGTGTGTGTGTGTGTGTGTGTGTGTGTGTGTGTGTGTATGTGTGTGTATGTGTATATGTGTGTGTGTGTATATGTGTGTGTGTGTGTGTATGTGTGTGTGTGTGTATGTGTGTGTGTGTGTGTGTGTGTGTGTGTGTGTGTGTGTGTATGTGTGTGTGTGTGTGTGTGTGTGTGTGTGTGTGTGTGTGTGTGTGTGTGTGTGTGTGTGTGTGTGTGTGTGTATGTGTGTTATGTGTGTGTGTGTGTGTGTGTGTATGTGTGTGTGTGTGTGTATGTGTGTGTGTGTGTGTGTGTATATGTGTGTGTGTGTGTATATGTGTGTGTGTGTGTGTGTGTGTGTGTGTGTGTGTGTGTGTGTGTGTGTATATAATAAAACATTGGTGCATGTATGCGCCCCCAAGCCTAATAGTAGCTCCATAGTGTCTGCAGCCCAGTTCCTCACTACATGTCATCTTGATGCTGTTTTTTTTTTTTTTTTAAAAGCTGTTTGGCTTGGCTTGTATCTGTAAGCTACAAGCACAGCTTTGTGAGGTTAAACATTTATCTAATTTTGTAGCTAAAATGGCTCCTAGGGCAGGCAGCTACATAATGAGTTGTCTGCCTGGAGCTTGTCAGCTGCTATTTGTGATTAAACTGGTGGGGTGGGGGGCCCTTTAACACTGGGTTGGGAGGGAAAATGCTGTCAGTTGCTTCTGTGCCTTTACAACTGTGCCTGCTTCGTCCTCAGCTGTACGAGTAAAATCCTCCTGATTCAAGATCGTCCTTCCAATGGCTGTGTTTATAAAGATTTTTGGAGCTTCGCAGAATCGTGTAGTCCATCTCACATTGTAATATCTGGATATGTGGTCTAAGTTTTGTCTCGTCAAATGCAGCCTGACCGCTTCCAAAACGCAGTGCATGCGCTGGTTTTCCAAAAGCTGTCGGTTTCACAGTTGTTTGAAGTGTACAAAGCACTTTACACTCAGAGGTAGTTTTTTATATTTTTTTTTCCTCAAACATTTGATGCACAGGGATTATAGAATCTTTAAGAACTGATGCAGTTGTGTTCATTCGCATCTAGGCATACTTAAAATGTTCAGGCAGCTGATCTGTGGAAGCTGAACAAGCTGTGGTCTTACAGTGTATATTTTTTTCTTGTAATATTCCTTTATTTTCAGGGCTTGCATTAACTCCATACTGAGGTCCCCAGACGGGATGTTTTGATTTTGAAGCACACAAATAAAAGCAGTGCTTCAGCACTGACCCTGAATATGAAAGTTTGCACCGGTAAACAGTTAACAGAAAATGTGATAATGTTGTACAAAACCACTCAGGAAATTTTCTGCCCCCAAAAAAAAAAAACCTTTGAAGCAGAAGATCAAGCTGGCCCCAGCTTTATTAGTGCTAATGCAAGCCCTGGTGTGCTGTGTAGTAGTGTAGTCTCCAACACCAACTTTGATATAAAGATGCTTTTCTAATCCAGAAGTATGAATAGAAAGTCTAGATACATATTTTCAGCATTTAATTACCAAATATTTAAGGCCCAGAATAGATGGGAGTGTCAAAGTTTTGAAGAAAAATAAATTTTTCATTCTGACAATGTATCTGAAGTGGTTTAGGATTTCTTGTATTGAGTTGTTGGCTTTACGGAGCCTATTAAATTTGAATTAAAAATCCTCCTGCTCTTGTCATCACATTCATTATTTTATTCATTTTCATAAATGAATTGTTTGTGTTGGAGTAGAAACAGACTAGTAAGACAAACATTGGCTGCAGTTTTTGGCTTTGGGTCACTTGACGTTCAAAACACAAATTCAGCTGCTACAAAGAGCTAGCGTACTGCTATGAACCTTTTTTTTTGCGCTGGCCCCTTAACTACGTGAATGGGCTCGCCAGGCTCCAGGAACCTTCCTCCTCATACTCTGGGAGGCATCAGAGCCGGCTCATTGGGGGCTGGTGGGTTTTTTTTCTTCATGCTAGGATTCGCTTGGGGGCGGGGACATGCAATGACTGCCCCGCCCCATACATGCTGGCACAGACTGCTGCTCTACTGCCCCACACTATATAATCCGCATTGTGACAGCACTGTTACTTGGGAGCCTCAAGTGAGTAACAGTACTGAGATCATACTGCTGATCTAGTGTGGACACTAGAGTTGATAGGTCAGCGCCAGGCTAAGAAGTGTTCCACATATCCAGTACATGGAAGACTTTCTGAGCGGAAGAAAGAAAAATAAAAAATTTCAGAAATGGTTACAACAGGCTATTACTTAACGTGTGTTTTCTTGTCTGTTTTGGCTCCACTAGCTCTTTACTGTGTCTGCCTTTCTGTTCCATTTTTCCTTTATTGCTAGATTAATTTGCATGTAAACTCGACCCTTGCCCTTACAGTTTAATCGGCTGCCATGACTTGGACCTTGCTGCTTACATTAAGATCAGACTTCACAGCAAATTTACATATTAAAGAGGGGTATATAACTGTAATGCGACTGCCCCGATAACACCTGTACTATGTTCTGTGCAGTGCTGCCCTGATCTTACTTTGAGTGGGAGCCTGCAGCAGGCTGTTATCATTAGGACCAACTCCATGAGGCTTTAGGACCCACTGGAAATCTCTTGGCTAGCAGGGCCAGCCCCGAATGTCTGGTCCTCCCTGACGTCAGCCATGGTACAAAAAGGGGTGGGGCAGCTCCACCTCAGTTCTTTTCCTGCCGCAGACCCACTCTCAATGGAATACTTTGTTTTTTCAGCAGTTCAGCAAAGTTTGGGTCGTTCCCTTACCAGTTTTCGGTGTGTGTGTGTGTGTGTGTGTGTGTGTGTGTGTGTGTGTGTGTGTGTGTGTGTGTGTTTCCTTCCACGTCTTCTCCATCAGTGACTTCTCCGGGGCCAAAAGACTTGAATGCTCCTGTGGCCATCGGATTCCATAAAGACTCCCACAAGGCCTGTCTTCTGCTGGGGCCCAGGCCACAGTCTTCAGGCCTGTGGCGTTTGCAAGGGCTTTACCAGTAGGACAAGGATCAGGCGCCTGAAGGCTTTACAAGTCCATCTGCTCGAAAAACAGGTTGCAGTGATGCAGAGCTCTCCGGGAGAAAGCAAACAAGAAAGTCCCGCGACAAGGACTGGGAGTCTGTCCCACCAGGGTCCTGCTCACAGCACAAGAAGGCCTCGGCAGCTTTGACCGCCGCATGACTCAGTCGGATGACCAGAGTAAATCTTCAGTCCCCACCAAGACCCGACTCTGGGAGGGACTCAAGAAATGCCACCTGGAAAGGCAAAGGTTGCGCTGCTGCGCCTCCCTTCTGCTCTGGGCGAGTCATCCAAGGCCACCTTGGCGCAAGCCTCTGCCCCGCCAGAGGCCTCAATCTCCAGTTACCTGGGGCTCTTGGTAAAGCCTCTTCAAGAGTGGGATTCCTTGCGAAGGTCTTGTCTGTTTCTCACTCTTCTAAGCCAGCCAAAACAGACCCGGTACCAGCCTCTGACACCGGAGCTGACTGTCCCTTGAAGGCCGCACCGGTCAGTTCAGTTGCCGGTTCGCAGGTCCTCTACTCCAGAAGATGCCTCTTGAGCACTTCCCATGGGCTCTCGGCCTCTCCCATCCCTCAGACAGGGACAGCAGCTTCCATTTTTAACAAGGAGGAGCTGATAGAGCTGTTCCAATTTTTGTGGAGCAAAGTAAAGGGGATATGCCCCCAAAAACTGGATCGGTCACTGAGGCCTGACCAACCAGACAGGCTGCTGAAGGTGATCCTCGCACCTCCTGCAAAACCCTCACCAGACAAGCAGTGCAAACTAAGTCCCACTTTCCCTCAGTGATCGGGTCCTGGTCAAGGTCTAAGGACAGTTAATGGCGCCACTCCAGGTTTTTAGCAGCAACCAGTCTCTTCCTAAAAGCAAATCCCACAGCTGCCATCGGTTTACCAGCTGCCGAAGGCGCTCCTAGCTCGCGCAGACCCACAGCCGACATCTGTTCGTAACTTGCACTCTAGTGGAAGAAGCCGCTTGAAATGGGGTCAGCTTCTCCCTGCCTTAGCAGGAGCTGATTTTCCTCTTCCTCCTTTTTCGTTGGACTGGTCCCTCTCTCTGGGGACGGGGTCTCAGAGGACGATGAGACACCCCTTGCTCACCTCCTGACTATCTCACATTTATGGATGTCATGAGGCACATCCAAGCCTCCAATGGTTGGGAGACAGAGGACCTGGATCCAGAATGCCTGAGGCTAGTTAAGTACCTGAGGCAGAAGGAGCCTAAGCCTCTAGTAGTGCCCCCTTTTTGTGGATACTTTCCATGACCTGATCAGGTTTACCTGGAAGCATCCAGCCACTACCCCGGCGGTTCAGAAAAAACAATCTGCTGTACAGAGCACCGAGGGAGGAGCCTTTTCTGGCAGAACACCCTCAGGCGGACTCACTGGTCATTACAGCGGCTCGTGATGGATCCAAGCAACAGACACCTTGGTTCACAGCCTCCCGATCAAGAGTCTAGATATTTGGACCAGGTGGGCCTAAAAATATATTCTGCCTCCACCTGTTCCATAAGGTTTCATAACTTCCTCACGCATATGGTCCAGTACCAGAATGCATTATGGGAGAAGGGCCAGGAAGTAGCCAGTGCCTTGCCAGATTTGGCTCGGAAGACCGAGCTGCTGGAATTCTTCAATCTTGTTTGGACGTAGGTACACATGTGCTGTGTGCCTTGTACGATACTGCAGACAGTCAAGGGCAGCAGCTTCCAGCATCTGCATGAGGGGCCACACCTGGCTGAGTCTCTAGATTCTCCCA
Source organism: Neoceratodus forsteri (assembly GCA_016271365.2). Classification (NCBI taxonomy): domain Eukaryota; kingdom Metazoa; phylum Chordata; order Ceratodontiformes; family Ceratodontidae; genus Neoceratodus; species Neoceratodus forsteri. Next base: position 125,318,793 of record JADMNL010000031.1, read on the forward strand.
GGACCTGCAGTCCAGAATAGAGTATCTTCCCTTCCAGGGTTCTGCCTTGTTTGGGGAGGAGACTGAAGCTGATTTCTCATCTCCAGGAATCTGGGAAATTTATTTTTGTCTGTCTGACCCCTTTATAAGGGGGACCAAAAGCGTTTTCGTAAACTGCCATTTCAAAAGTCCTCTGGTCAAAATACCCATGGCAAACCGTTCCCGGAGAGAGGCTTCAAGAGGAAGGCCACAACCTAGCAAGCCGGGGGTGCTCCCTTGAGAGGCCCAAAATACTCCCAGCGCTCTCTAACCACTCCCAGATCATCGCAGTGACTCCCTGCTGACCCCCTCTTCTCCGGAAGTAGAGGGTGAGGCGGTGGGGGGGCCACTTCTCCCTCCATTTGGAAGGGTTGAGAAGGATTACCTCAGACCTTTGGGTCTTGGACATCATGAGTGGACATGCACTAGAGTTCATGAAAATCCCCCCCCCCCCCACAAGACTCCAAGGTCCTCACATTACCTTCCTTCACACATCAGCCTAATAAGAGATTCAGGCTCTCTTGCAGAAATGGGCAATGGAGCCAGTCCCTCTGGGGCAACAGGGAAGAGGGTATCTTACTTCGAGAGGGCTCTTGCAGTAGGTAATTACATATAGGACTGACGCCAGCTGGCGGCAGGACCCCACGGAAATTTCTAGCTAGCAGTCCCGGTGGGGACCGCCCCACGTCGGGTGACTGGCGTCATGCGCCGTTGGTATAAAGGGGCGGTCCTGACACCCGCCCAGTTCTTCCCGTCAGCTCGTGCAGTGTCTCGCGGTTAAGTTCTTATCGCTCAGTCCTGTTACTTCATCGGTTTTTCCAAACAAGTTTTCAGTATTGAATTTTATTATTCTTTCGTCAGGTGAACGTCTGTTTATGTCGTCCCCTTCAAAGAATAAGTGCGACTCGTGCGGCGCCCAACTGCCTCACAAAGACTGTCACTCCCTCTGCCTTTTCTGCTTAGGCCCCGACCACACGGTCGACAAGTGCCTTCGATTCAACGCAGCCACCCGCAGACGACGCCAGCAGTCCCTTGAAGCCCATCTCCTCAAAAAGATGTCCGCGATGGAGAAGGAGTTGAAGAAACTCCGGCAGGCGTCTACCTCCCCTGAAGGGCATAAGAAGCGGGACAAGGAGAGGCACCGGGAGAAGGCCTCCTCCTCCAACTCCGACCGGAGTCGCGGGCAAGGTAACCTCTCCTCCGGGGATCGCCCGACAGCAGCCTCCAAGGCTTTGGAGGAGGCGCCGACCCGCCTGTCGGGTTCGCTCGAGCCCGCCGTGTCTCCGCAAAGGAGACTTCAGCCCCCAGTACCGCCGCAGGCCTGCGGCATACTGGTGTGGCACCTCCTTAAGCCGGACGTCGGCTCCTCTGACGTACGCTGGGAGAAGGCTGCAAGACGCTTGACCCTTTGGGCCGGCACACAGCAGTGTCCCCCTCTGACCGGGCCTCCTCTCGTACTCGGCCCGCCTCCGACGAGGGACCCCAGAAGTCTGACGCCAGCTCCTCTGGCATCCGCCAGATTCGCCCATAAGCCACATGTACCTCGGGTATGCGCCCGGCGGCCTCGAGCCTGTGGCAGACCCTGCCGCCTGTCGTACTGAGCTCCCGCAGCCTCGCTGCCACAGGGGAGCTCCAGTTCCCCTGTCCGACCCTGGGGATTTTTCCTCCGCCCCGGACGAGGCTCGACCCTTGACTACCGTCCGATCCTCTTCTTGAAGAGCCGAATCGGGCGCCGCCTTCTGACGCCAGCTCCCACCGATGCCGGTTCCGATACCGGCCCCGGTGGGGGATATTCCTCTTCCATGGGCCCTCCACCCCACGGGCCTATCCCGACTGATCCGCCCGTGGAGTACCTGGCTGGGCCGGCAGCTCCTCCAGTGCCTGGGCATCCACCGTCATATCAGACACCAGTTTTCCCAGGTCCGCAGTATCCTGCGCGCAGTACCCGGCTCGGTATACCTTCAGCCGGGTTACAGATCTCCCCACGGTTTCCTTTGTACCTCTCCCCTCCTCCTCCACCGCCCCTAGGCTGCTGGTGGATCTTCAGGAGACTCTTGCCTCCTGGTGGGCTGAGGCCAAGGCTCGGCTCGACTTCCTTGGTGAGCTGTCTTACAGCGATGGTGCCACCCGGCCCCGTGCGTGCCCAGACGGCACACTCTCCTCCTCCTCCGGATTCCCGGCCTTTACCCTTGGGATCCAGAGGGGCAGGACACGTGTTCTGGGATCTCTCTCCCCCAAGGAACCCATTCCTCCCAGTCGAATTAGGAGTCTTACTCTGCTTCAGATTCTTCCTCCCTTCTCTCTGACTCCTCTGGAGGCTCCGACGGATGTTCCGAGAAAGACTATGAGCCACGCCGGCAGAGGACTCCTCCGAGGATCCTTCTCACGGAGTTGCTCAGGAAGATCCAGGAGGTCAATCAGTGGCACTCCTTAGAGCCAGATCCTCAACGGGTTAAACTCGCGAACATCTGGACTTACCTCACAGCTCCTGCCCTAGTGCCACTCTGGATCGAGCCTCACACCCACCTTGTTTCCACGATTTGGAAGCAACAGTCTGCTTTAGCCGCACTTCCCAGGAAGTCGAACAGGCTATACCAGGCTCCGAAGGGTGTAGACTTTTTAGACTCTCACCCCCATGCAGACTCTGATTAGCGGCCACGGCCGGTCAGCACACCCGAAACAACACTTGAGCTCGTCTCCCCCGGATAAGGAATCTCGCCTTCTGGATCAGTATGGAAGGAAGATCTACGCTTCTTCCACACTGGGGATTAGGGCCCTGAACTATGTAGCACATATGGGGGATTACCAGAAGGCTGTCCTTACCCAGGCGGAATCTAAGATCGACTCTTTGCCTGACTCCCAAGTCAAGCAGTTGGCCGACCTGGTCCGTTCTGCTCGTTCGGCCAGTCGTCATATTTTGAGGACGACCTACGACGCAGTGGACACCGCAGGATGGAGTTCTGCCTTTGCCGTGAGTCTTTGGCGTCATGCATGGCTCCGTGTGTCAGGTCTGGTCCCGGAGGTGCAGTCAGCGATCCAAGAAGCACCTTTCAGGGGTTCGGTGCTTTTCGGGGGTGATGTCAAGGACATAATCACTGATTTGCAGGAGAAGGGGACGGCCCTTAAATCTGATTCAATGTACCGTCCCCATCCCCCACAGCGCCATCCCTTTCGCAGACGAGCCAGCCTAAAGTGAAACCTCGGGGAAGGCGGGCTACTAAACGTCGGGCCCCCACAGCTGCCAGGCCCCCGCCGCCCAAAAAAGCAAGGGGTGCCCCAGCTGCGGTGCTGCCTCACACCACCCGACTCCTTCCCTCTCCCACCGCCTCCGGTAGCACCGGAGGAACCGGTAGGAGGGAGGTTCTCCCTCCACGTTCCAGGTTGGGAGAGGATAACATCGGATTCATGGGTGCTTCAGATCCTAGCAGGGGCACTCCATCACCCCTCTCTGAACTCTGCTTACTCAGGGACCATCTTCCTTGGTCAGGAAGAAATCTCGGCGCCTCCTTGTGAAGCAGGCCATAGAGCCAGTCTCCCCTCACCTCTACGGGACTGGTTACTATTCCCACTTCTTCCTTGTACCAAAGAAGACAGGAGATCTCAGACCTATTCTCTATCTCAGCTCTCTCAACCTATATGTGGAATACAAGAGGTTCAGGATGCTTTCCCTTCAAACCCTTTTCCCCCTGCTTCGGCCGGGCCAATGGCTTTGTGCACTAGATATACAGGATGCATACCTGCACATCCCCATTCGCCCTTCGCACCGAAAGTACCTCAGGCTTGCGTTCCAGGGGGTGAACTACCAATTCCAGGCACTCCTGTTTGGTCTTTCCTTGGCTCCCCAGTCTTTACAAATGCCTGGCGGTGGTAGTGGCCCACCCGTGCTTTTGGGAGCTCAGGTTTTTCCCTACCTGGACGACTGGCTCCTGGCGGCCTTGTCCAGGGAGGAACTCCTGCATTTTCTCTCCCTCACCCAGCAGGTTTTCACTGGCCTAGGTATTACCATCAACCATTCCAAGTCTCACCTGGATCCTTCAGAGGCTTCAGTTCATCAGGGCCATTCTCGACACATCACTGTGCAAGGCCTTTCTGCCTCCAGACAGGGGGGCCTCCTTCCAGTCACAAATTTCCCTCCTATTGGAACGCAGGAGGGTCCCGGCGAGGTCTGTGCTCCGTCTACTGGGGCTTATGGCAGCGGCCATCCAGACAGTTCCGTGCACGCACGCCTCCACATGAGAATCTCTCGGTGGACTCTCCGATCTCGGTGGGATCAACGGGTAGACTATCTAGATCTAGTTCTGATCTCGCCGATGATAAGAGACTTGCAATGGTGGATGGGTTGAGAGAACCTATTCCGGGGGTCCCCTTTTTCATCTCCCTCCCCCGGTCAGACTCTGACCACAGATGCTTCAGGCGAAGGTTGGGAGCCCATCTGGGTCCTCACCGAACCCAGGGCCTTTGGTCAAAGATGGAGTTGGTTCTCCACATCAACGTGTTTCTAGCTTCGAGCAGTGCTGTATGCTCTCCAGGCCCTTCACCAATTCATCCTTCCTGGTCACCTAGTTGTCCAAACGGACAACATGTGTGCGTGGTGTGGTACATCAACAAGCAGGAGGGACTCTGTGCTACCCACTGTGCAGGGAAGCGATGAGGGTTTGGGATTGGGCAACGCTTCACAACCTTCACCTCACGGCGATCCATGTTCCGGGAGTCGACAATGTCCTGGCAGACACAGTCGCTCGTTGGCTCTACCACACGAGTGGGAATTGGACGAAAAAGTTCTAAAAAGCATCTTCCAGATTTGGGGGACTCCTCAGATAGACCTGCTCGCTTCCTCCCAAAACACAAAGCTTCCAATCTTTTGCTTGCTCGTTCCAAAGCGAGGCGGTTTCTGGAACGACGCTCTCTCTAAGCTGGAAGGACAGATTCGTCTATGCTTTCCCCCCAAATTCCTCTGCTCCCTCGTGTTACAGAAGCTGGCTATAGAAGGAGCGAGAATGATCCTGATCACTCCTTTCTGGCCCAGGCAAACTTGATTCTCTCTTCTACAACAATACTCAGAGGTTCCTCCTCTTCCTCTTCCTTTATCTCCAGGATTGCTGACCCAGGATCAGGGACCCTGGTCCATCAAGTCCCTTCAACTTCATGCATGGCTCCTGCAGACCTAACCAATCTTGTTTTGGCGTTTCCCTAAGGTGGCCGAGATTCTGGTGGAGGCTAGAAAATCCTCCACTAGGTCCACCTACACCATGAAATGGAAAAGATTTTCTATCTGGGCTGCGGCCAGGAACGTGAGCCCTTTCCTGCCCTGTGACTATTCTGCTTGAGTACATGTCATCTTTTGACCTGGGTCTCAGTCACTCCTCTTGAAAGTCCATATGGCGGCTATTTCAGCCTACCATGTCCCTTTCACTGACTAGGCATTTGCCCAGCTGGAGGTATCCAAAACTTTCCTCAGAGGGGTCCTTCATCTCGGCCCCTGTCCGGACTCAGCTCCGCCTTGGGACTTAAACTTTGTCCTTGAAACTTACCCCCCTTGAGCCTGCGGCTTCTGCAGACTGAAATTTTATCGTGGAAGACTCTCTTCTTGGTGGCTATTACTTTTGCTCAGAGAATTTCCGAGCTCCAGGCCTGATGTGCAAAACCTTGTTTGATTTTTCACAAAGAACAGTATCTCTTCATGACGAATCCTAAGTTTCTTCCAAGATAGTAGCAGAATCTACCTTAAATCAGTCTATTGAATTACCTGCTTTCTTCACACAGTACTCCAATCAAGGAGAATACCTGCTCCATACCATGGATGTTCACAGGATTCCGAGATACTACACCGATGGGACAAAGGATCTCAAAGACTGATTAGTTGTTCGTCTCTTTCGCTCACAAAAGAGAAGGCAATGCTGTCTCTAAGCAATGCCTATCAAAATGGTTGGCCCATTGTATCACTTTCTGTTATAACAAGTACAAGACCCTCCCGGGTCAAGTCAGAGGTCACTCCACTCATGGAGTTGCCGCCTCTTCGGCTTGTTTCAAGAACATGTCTGCGGCAGACATCTGTGCTGCCGCCACTTGGACTTCAGTCCATACCTTTACTAAACATTACAGTTGGGACATTGCCTCTCGCCGTAGAGCAGGCTTCGGGTTAGCCGTCTTGCAAGGCCTCCTTTCTGAGACCTGCCAGACTTCCTCACAGTGCCTTTCATTTGTTCCAGACTGCTTGGGATTCTGTCCTATATGTAATTACCTACTGCAAGAGCCCTCTCGAAGTAAGATAGTACAGTTACGTAAGAACTTACCGTAACAGTAGATCTTCGAGAGAGGCTCTTGCAGTAGGTAATACCTTCCCGCCCTCCATCCCCCTAGGCTTTTTCAGCTCCTTTTCCATTGAGGGAAATGTCTGCTTCTCTCTTGTCCGGGCCTGTGGCAGGAAAGAACTGGAAGGCGGGCGTCCGGGACCACCCCTTTATACTGACGTCGTATGACGCTAGTCACCTGACGTGGGGGCGGTCCCCACCGGGGACTGCTAGCTAGAAATTTTTCCGTGGGGTCCTGCTGCCGGCCGGCGTCAGTCCTATATGTAATTACCTACTTAAAGAGCCTCTCTCGAAGATCTACTGTTACGGTAAGTTCTTACATAACTGTACTTTTCTCATTATTCCTGGTCCCAAAGATGCACTGTCTTCAGCCCATCCTGGATCTCTGCTCTTTTAACCACTTTATAGAATATAGAAAGTTCAGGATGGTGACCCTTCCAGGCCTCATTCCTTTGCTGCACCAAGGGGATTGGCTCTGTTCCTAGACGTGCAAGATGCTTACATGCACATAGAGGCTTTCTTCCCCACTAGAAGTTTGAGGTTCCACTTCTAGGGGAGGCATCAGTTTCGGGTCCTGCTGTTTGGCCTTTCTTCCGCCCCTAGAGTCTTCACCAAATGCCTAGCAGTGGTAGCTGCAGCTCTAAGGCACAGGTGTCATTATGTCTTCTCTGACCTGGACGACTGGCTTTTGGCTGCCTCGTCAAGGACGTGCACTCTATACATACACACTGAGCCATTTACACTTTATTCCGAGAGCTGGGGATCACCCTGAATCTACCGAAATAATCAGAGCCCAGCCAATGACTCTTCCCTTCATAGGGGCTGTTCTGGACACTGTCCAAGGCATGGCTTTCCTCCCACAAGAAAGGGGATAGTCTGCGGAAAGTGGCCCGAATGGTACTCATGACCCCCCAGGTCCAAGCCAGGATCTTCCTCAGGCTTCTGGGGCACATGGTGGCCATTCCAGTAATCCCTTTGGCTCGCCTTTGACATGAGGGTCCCACAGTGGATGCTCAGGATGCAAGGAGACCAAAGCTCCAATGGTCTAGACCAGTTGGTCTGGATCTCTGACCCAGTCAGGAGGACTCTTGTTTGGTGGCCAAACTCTCCAGTCTAGAAAAAGGGGTCTCTTTCTGGCTGGAGCCACTGAGCCGGACCTGTACCACGGATGCTTCCGAACTCTGATGGGGAGCGCATCTAGGAGATTGGTCTCCAAAAGAGCACAGACACAGTCTCTGGCAATCTCCACATCAATGTCCTAGAAATGTGAGGTCCTAAACGCCTTTCAAGAGGACCAAACGCCAGGCGCTCTCCTTATTCAGACAGACAATACAGCAGTCTTTTATATCAGCAAGCAAGGGGGAGCAGATTCCTAGCCCCCTATGCAGGGAGGTGATGAGTCTGGTATTGGGCTCTGAATCATCAAATGAGTCTAGCCACGGTGCATGTTACAGGTGTCCAAAACATCTTGGCAGACAGCTTAAACTGGTCCCTGTCCAAGGCGCACGAGTGGGAGCTAGTCAGTTGGTGGGCCAGCTCTTGAACACATGGGGTTTTTCAGAGCTGGACCTCTTTGCGTCCCCAATCCGTGCCAAACTGCCAAATTTCTGCTCACGAGGGCACGTGCTTGGTGCTTTCTGGCCAGACACATTGTCCCTCTGGGCAGGAGGTTCCTATTATGCCTCTTTCCTCTAGTCCAGAGGGTTCTGTTGAAATTGCAGGTAGAGAGGGCACGATGGTTCAAATTGCCTCACTATGGCCACAGCAGATTTGATTCCTACTTCAGCAGCTAATGTTGGAACCTCTGATTCTGCTGCCATGGAGCTCGTAGTTGCTGTCTCAAGACCAGGGCAGGCTGGTCCATCCAGATCTCAAGTCTCTGCATCTTCATGCATGGCTTCTACAGATCTAGTGAAGATTAGATATGGGGTCTCAAGGTGGCGACATTCTTATTGGTGAGAAAGTCCTTTACTAGATCCACTTGCGCTATGAAGTGCAAACGTTTCTGCCTTTGGGCTTCATCTTGTCACCTAGACCCACTTATCTGTCCAGTGAACTCAGTTTTGCAGCATCTCCTCTCCTTATTAAATCGAGGCATGGGCTGCTTCTCCATCCATGCACATGTCTGCAGTTTCTGCCTATCGTGTTGGTGGAGGCCAAAACCTTAGGCCAGCTGGACGTGTCCTGTACTTTAAGGGGCGTTCTGCACATAAAGCCTCTCATCAGAGATCCAATACCGGCCCCCCGGGATCTCCTCTTTACATATCTACATAGACATTGTCTGCAGATAAGGGCCTATGGCCCACCCAGTCTGCCCATTTGAGTTTGTAAGTTCAGTTCATTTTCCTAGAAGTCTGTTGCCCCTTACTCCTGACCTGTAGAATTCCTTTGTCTATCTCATGCATTCTTAAGTCCCGTGATTGTTTCAGCCCCCACCACTTCCTCTGGCAGGGTGTTCCGCTTTGTGCTGGAGAAGTTTACCCCCCCGAACCTGCTGCAGATTGTGAGCTACGTTTTCTTTCCTGGAAGGTATCGTTTTTTTAGTTGCTATGACTTCCTCACTTGAGGTGCATCTCTGCACTTTTGCATCTTTTTTCAGCCCATCATACACCCATTGGACAAAAATCTCCAGCAACTAGAGGTATCATGTGCCTTGCATGGCATGGCATTCTCCACCTGAAACCACCCATTGAGGAACCGGTTCCCTCATGCAACCTCTGTTGCAGCTGACACTGCCTCCCTTTGAACCAGCCACAGATTGCAAGCTACGCCTCCTCTCCTGGAAGGTGTTGCTTTTAGTCCGTCGCCTCAGCAAGGAGGATTTCAAAGCTGCATGCATTCGTGTGCAAAGAACCCTATTCAATTTTTCACAAGGACAGGGTGTCCTTGAAAACGAATCCCAAGGTGGTGTCGGAACTTGGCACTCATTCAGGACATAGATTTGCTGGTCTACTTCCCCAAATACTCCAATAAGGGGGAAGCTCTCCTCCACACCTTTGACATACACAGAATTCTCAAGATATTATCTGAGCAGGACACAGCCTCTCCGTAAATCCGATCCTTTTTGTATCCTTCGCTCACAGAATGATCAGCGCTCCAGTGTCTGAGCAGACACTGACAAAGTGGTTGGTTGGTGAATTGTATCAGCTTTGCTACCAGAAGAACAAGCCTTTACCTGGACAGGTAAAGGGTCACTCCACCAGGGCAGTAGCCACTTTGTTTGCTTCCTGCGGAATGTCTGCCTCCACCATGTGTGTGGCAGCTACCTGGAGTACAGTACACATTCATCGGGCACTACAGCCTGGACATTGCTTCCAGGTATAGGTTAGGTTTTGGACTCTGTCCTTCAAGGGTGGGTTTTGGACTTGGTCCTTCAAGGGCTGCTTTCATAAGAGATCTCTCTCCTTTGACAATCTCCTTCCCAAGAACGGGGTTTTCCAGTACTGCTTGGAACTCTGTCCTTATGGTGCAACTTGCTGCAAGAGCTGTTTATCTAAGGAAGACAGTACAGTCACATAGAACATACTGTAACAGATCTTCGAGAACAGCTCTTGCAGCGGGTAGTTACCCTCCCACCTTCCTCTCTGGAGGTCTACTTCACTTCATACAAAATTTAGTCTTCCTCTGGAAGTGGATCCTCTGTCTCAGCATCAGAATGGCATCACTCTGCCGGGATTCTCCGGCAGAACTGAGGGATGCTGGGGGAACATGCTTTTTATGAGGCATCCATGGCGGGATGACATTGGGGGCGGTCCCCTGCTGGGTATAAAGTTTTCTGTGGGGTCCTGCGGCCTGCTGGCTTTGGTCTTATGGTGTAACCTGCTGCAAGAGCTGTTCTCTAAAAATCTAAGTTCTTGCATAACTACTTTATGGTAAGTCTTGTAACTGCACTTGCTCTGTGAGATGGCAGTATGCAGTAAATGTTTGAATTGGAGCTTACATGACTCATGGAGTAAGCAGGACTGCAAAATGTCTTGGCAAAAAATGCTAATTGAGGGTCTCCTTTTTAGTGGGAGGAATTTTCAGACATTCACAGTATAATTCCTGTCAAGCTATTTGACATTTGACCTCTGAGCTGCCACGTGCTCATAAATTCTGGCCTCTTGCTAGTGTCTGAGTCCCTACCACATTGTGGTGTGTGTGGTGGGTTTTTGGTTTGGGGGTCTGATAATTTCTCTCCCCACTCTGGGTGTGGGGATTAGGGTCGCATAGCTTGTTGAGGAGCCCTAGCCCACTGCAAGAGATCTGTTTGACTCCTTGAGATGGGTGGGCAGCTTGTGTGCTGGCACTCCAAGTCTGTTCCCATCACGGGGTCACTAGTATAGCTTTTTTCTCCGTAGCTGGTGTACCTAGCTGATTAACATCTACAAGTGAAATTATACAAAATACTGCTGGAATTAAGCAAGTAAAGCCTTGCATTCCTAAATAAGTACTCTGCCGGTTCAGTTTTTTTAATCCAGCATTTGGGTGTGTTTCATTGTCTTACTTTCACCTTAAAAAAAAAAAAAAAAAAAAAAACTAATTCAAACATGAAGTCTTGCTGTATTCTGATAATATGCAGTTAGCCCCAGCACTTTAACTGCTCCGGACAGGAGAGTTAACTCTATGCCAGAGCATAGAATGTCGAGCTCAGTTCAAACCTCTGTCTGCTGCACTTTGAAGTGTAACAGTCAGATTCTTACTCCACCTAACTGAATAGTCGCCTCCGAGAAATCTCCTTTGCTTGTCGGTTCAGTCTCAGTAAAACGCCTGTTTTAAACAGTAACTTTTATTTTTCGGTTCAGATCCCTGTCTGCAGTACAGTAAGTGGTGTAGATAGTGGATATTAGTTTATTTTTGTGTTTGTAAATTGTAAAACTTTTCTTTCGGTCCGGCTGGAACAGATTGATTTTGTGTTCTTACTGTGAAATCTTTGGTTTATTTGTTTTGATGTGAGGTACCGATCCATATGTTTCAAAAAACATTTTAAACGTTTTTCCCATAGCCCATAACACTGTTGATAACCGATAAGGGGGTCTTGCCTGGTTTTAAAGCCGCTAAAGGTAAGTGGATAGGATGGCTACATCTGAGAAACACAAGAAAATCTGGGCCCACTGGGTTTACTCACTGTAGTGAGTGTGGGGATGCCTTTGCCAAGGCAGACCCTCACACCACCTGTGTATTGTCTGGGGTTTGACCACTCGATTCAGACTGCCAATTTGTAAATTTTCTTGAAGGCCACACTGGACAAGTGATTAGGGAACAGGCGGCTAAAAGTTTGCCTGATCCGGATGGCCAGCCCAAAAGCAGTTTCTGACCAAACCCAGGAGTGCCCACTGACCTTGGCGATACTCCCTCTGGCAAAAAGAGAGCTGATCACAAGGGTTCGGTTCCATCGAGAAGGGAAAAAATCTGGTTCGGATCTAGAGCCGTCACTACCAACCGCCAAAAATTGCCAGGGCAATTAGTATAGTGGAATCACTCTGTTTGGTTCCAGCTGATCTGCCGCTGCTGGGTAGGCACTCTGTTCCTCCGGTTCCAGAATTTTGTCCAGATTACTTTGAACTGGATTTGGAGGGCGAAGGTGGTGGTGTGGAAGGCCTGGATGAGCCCATTGAACGGACATCTCACCAGACAGGCCTTCCAATGTTCCTCTCCTAGGCTTGGAGTCCCTTCCAACTATTTGTTTTACAAAAAGTGGCAGCCACCTCCAGCTCCTCTAGTCGAAGCTGTTGAGGAACAAGAGCCTGACTATGTAGAGATTGACATCCCAGAGTCCAAAAGGTTGTCTATTCCTCTCCATAAATCTTTTGGGGAAGAGACAAAAAATACTTCAGACACCAAATTTATGTCCTCCTGTGGACAAGAGAATGGACAGATATGCTGTCAGGCTTGGGTACAGAGTACTTGTTCCAACAATGCAGCCATGTTGGGGTTGTGCAGGCTGCAGCCTGTGACAAGGCTAATATACCTTTGGCTTCACAACCCCCAGATAGACTCTAGGAAGGTGGCCAAGAACCGGTACTTGGCATCCTCCTTGGGACTCTGGCAGGCGAACTACATGGCGTACACAGATGCCAGAAGTCCAGGTGGGATTCTGTTCTGGAGCTGGCTAAACGGGCTCCCTCCTCCCCCGGGCTGGAGGAGGTGGCTGCTTATGGGATTGAGGCATCCAAAGTCCAATTTCATGCTGCTGTGAACTCTTAATGATGTTTCATGAGTCATGGCTGCATCTGTTTCTGATTTGTTTGGCTCAGATGTACATGTCTCTCCCAGGACACCTAGGCTAAAGACATGGATTTCCCTGTGGCAGGTAATTCTCTATTTGGGGCGCGGACAATTACATGAAAAAGATGTAACTACAGGAGTGCACAGGCAGGCCAAGGAAAGGTAGGCAACTTCTCAGAAGCAGCAATCGGGGCTGGGGCAGGCCTTTTCACAGGCCTTCCTACCAGGCACAGGCCGCCACCTCGTTTTCCTCGGGGGCACTCTTCAGAGGGAGAGGCAGAAGAGGGATGAGCAGGGTTGCATCCTCTTCTCAGTCCAAGGCTCCTGCCAAGCAGACACCTTAATGTCAGCCCGGGTCTACTCCCCCTTTCCAGTAGGAGGCAGGCTGGCTTACTACTTCTAGGCCTGGAAGTCTGTTACCTTAGATAACTTTGGTCCTGGGGGGTAGTAAGCCAGGAACTGGCTCTCGGCTTCAAATTTCCAAAGCTGAGGGTTGTGTATTTTCCACCTGCAAACATTTCCGAAACCATTGCCCTAGAGGCAGAGGTTTCCTTTCTGCTGGCTGTCGGAGCCATAGAGTTGCTAGTGTGTGTGTGTGTGTGTGTGTGTGTGTGTGTGTGTGTGTGTGTGTGTGTGTTCTGTATTCCAGATGCTTCCTTACCCCAGATAAGACTGAAGTGTTGGCCCATCCTAGATCTAAGATTCTTAAACAAGCACCTAGTCAAGCCAGAATTCAAAATGGTGACTCTGGGAATAATTCTTCCCTCTCTAAGGCCAGGGGATTGGTTAGCCTCCCTGGACCTTAAGGATGCCTATTTTCACATTCCCATCAGGTGCTTCCATAGAAAGTACCTCAGGTTCGAACTGGCTTCAGGTCATTATCCGTCCAAAGCAATGCCCTTCGGACTAACATCAGCACCAAGGGTGTTTACAAAATGCCTAGCAGTAGTAGTGGCCTTTCTAATGAGACACAACATTTCCATATTTCCATAGCTGGACGACTGGCTCATTGTGGGGCAGTCTCCAGACCAGGTCAAGTCAAATCTGCAAGTGACCCAACAATTGCTCACTTCTAAGATTCCTCCTCAGTCTTCTGAAATCTGTTCCCGAACCAGTGCAACTCCTGACCTTAATGGGGTAGAGTTGGACACTGTCCAATCAAGATCCTTTCTTCTTCTGGCAAGGGTAAAGGCCCTTACAGACTTGGCTTTTTCCTTTCACCTTCTGGTGTCTCGACCAGCAAGGCATTTTCTTCAACTGCTATACCACATGGTAGCTTCCAGTGCAGTGGTACAGGGGGCCAGATTTCAGATGAGGGACATCCAGTTCCACTTGAGGGCTTTTTGGTCTTAGAAGAAAGATCCTCTAACCAAACTAATTCCAGGGACTCTGATCCAGGCTCTCCAATGGTCAGGACAACATCAGACAAGGAGTTCCATTCATCATCCAGTCTCGTTCTGTGGTATTAACCACATATGCTTCTCTCCTGGGGTGGTGAGCTCACTTGGGAGTCCTCACAGCCCAGGGGGTATGGTCCCCTCGAGTCTCTACTTCATATCAATCTTTTAGAGCTCAGGGCAGTGTACCTGGCTCTACAAGCTTTCTCAGACTCTGTACAGAACAAGGTGGTTCAGATCAGGAGACACCACCATGTGGTACATCAACAAGCGGGGAGGCACTCTGTTTACAGCCTTGTGCACAGAAGCCATGAAATTATGGTCCCTAGCTTATTCCCTTAAGATCTCTGGTAGCAGTCCACCTTCCAGGGAAGGACAGTGCTAGCAGATGCCCTGAGCAGGATCTTCTGAGGGCCATCACGAATGATCCCTGGATCCCCTGGTGTTAGATTTTCTCAAGGTGGGGCACTCCAGAGATGGATCTCTTTGCAGCCCCAGACTATCTGCTTCCTCTCCTGTTGCAGACCCCCAGTCTTGGGCTCAGTCACCCTGGATGTTCTACTTCTGGATTGGGAGGGGAAATTTCTGTATGCCTTTCCCCCATTTCTTCTACTATTCAGAGTTCTTGTCAAGATTAGATCACAATCTTGCAAAGTGATCCTGATTGCTCCAGACTGGGCTAGGCAGCCTTGGTATCCTCTATTGCTATCCCTAGCAGTCCATCTTCCCCTATCTCTTACCAAGAATCGCAATCTGCTAACCTCCTCTCGGGGAGGATTTGGTACCCCAACCTTAAGGTCTCTCAACCTCAAGGCATGGCTCCTGAAGAGTTAGAATATGCAAGCCTGCATCCACTCAAATCCTCTTAAACCTACCACCAGAAAAACTTATAATTCCAAATGGAAAATATTCAGGTGTTCCGATAAGCAGATTTCTCCAGATACTGCTGATTTGGCCATAGTTCTGGATTTTTATTTTTTGTTGACTGGGTAAGTGCACTAGACAAATCCTGCTTATTTTTCAGGCCCTACCCGGGGGAGGGGATACAGATGAATGCCAACTGACCTTGAACCAGATTAAGCTGTTGGTGGTATTTTTAGTGAATGAGGGAAATTTGGCCAGGACACCGGAAATTCCCAACTCTTTCGATAAGTGCCATGGGATCTTAACATCCACTTGAACTACCACCAATCCAGGCAGATGGGACCTCGGTTAACGCCTCATCCGAAAGACTTGTGTAATCCAAAGGATTGTATGGTTCATCTTAATGGCTTGAGCCTCAGACCAGCTACTCTGAAAGTACACTTGGCAGCTGTTTCTGCATTTCTGTCAGTGGGAAGGCTTCCTCACTGGCATCTCATCCTGTTTTCTGTAAATTAAAAAAAAAAAAAAAAATTAAAGGATTGCTCCATACCGATCCTACTCCTGCTTGATATCTTAATGTTTGCATTGCTCAGGTTATGCAACCAACTTTTGAGCATTTGGCCTCAGCAGAACTTAAGTACTTGACTTGGAAACCTGTGTTCCTGGTAGCTACTACCTCTGCCAGGCGTATCAGTGAATTACAAGCTTTATCAGTGGAGCCTGATTTTTCTCATTCATTAGAGATAAGGTGGTCCTTGGGAGGTTCTTGCCCAAAGTAGTTTCAGATTTTCATCTGAACAGTCCATGTATCTGCGTGTCTTCTTCACTGATCATTATTATTCTTCAGGGGAACGGAGGTTACACAGCTTGGATGTTGAGGGCACTTGGTTACTACATTGCGTGCACTAAGGCACTCAGGCTTGACTGTCATCTGTTTCTCACTTATGGTGAGTGGGAAAGGGCAAACCTGCTAAGAGGACTGTTGCCAGGTGGATTGTCTCTTGTATACAATTCTGCTGTGAGAAGCTAGGCAGAATACCCCCTTCAGGCCTGAGGGCTCATTCGACTAGAGGTACTGCTGCTTCTCTGGCTGCTGCCAGAGATATAGCATTATTAAAAATAAGCAAAGCAGCTACCTGGAAAACTGTCCATACATTCACCAAGCATTACTCCGTGGATATCCAGGCTAGGAGCGATGCTAGGTTTGGTACTGCAGAGCCCATTCCCAAAATGGGTTCAGTCCCTCCTCCATGGAGGTACTGCTTGGTAGTCTGCATATTGTCAGAATACAGCAAGACTGCATTTTTTTTTTGTTTTAATTCAAGTTTATTATTAACCAGCAGGTACAATTGATACAGGCAGATCAGACAATTTCTACTCTTGTACAATCAGTTAATGCAGTTCAGATGAGAATCAACATTTTTCTCCTCACTCCAGTATTCATATCTAGTTAGTCAACTGGTTGTTAGGAGATGAGAGCAGGTGTACAGATCAAACCAGCAATCCTGGTTCATTATCTTGGAGGCACCCACTTCTTTCACCTTCCTTCCTCCCCAGTGACCCCCTACCTACGGGGCGGCAGCTACACTTAAGCCATTTACCAATTCAAGACCAGATTAGTACATTGGGGGATGAGCCCCCGCCCCCTTTCTTCCTCCTTCTCTAGTGGGGAGAAGAGCCTCCACAGTAGCTGAAGTGTGATTCTGCTACATTCACTTCCTTCCACAGCTCCCATCTGGCCCATCTCCGGATATAAACCGGGATTCTATCATTTATTTTGTACGTCAGCTCCTCCATGCCAGCAATTCCTTGGACTATTAGAGTCCAGCTGACCACCGTGGGGTCGTCAGGCTTTAGCCACAATTTAGTGATGGCCTTATGAGCTGCCGCCAGTAGAAGGGACCACAGATATGAGTCTACTCCCACCAGGCCCTGGGGTGGTTCACCCAAAATGAGACATGGCCAATCTAGAATGGGTTCCAGTCTGAATACTGTGGTGAGCGCTTTGATAATCCCCCTCCAATAAGTACCCAGTCGTGGGCATGCCCACATAATATGTAGATAATCTGCTTTCACCTCTCCACATCCCCTCCAACATGATGCGTCCCTGTCAGGACTTCTTCGGTTCAGTGAGAGTGGGGAGAGGAAATATCATACCCTGACCTTCCAGCTAAATTCCTGCCAGAAGGGGAATTAGTCGTTTTAGAGGCCCATTTAAAGACCAGGTCCCAATGAATCTCTGAGATCGGCTCCTCCTTCCTCTCTCCACCTGCTCTTGACCCTTTCCAGATGGTCCTTTTTTAGTTCTGCCAAAGCTCTGTATATGGTGGAGATAAGGCCCAGGGTTTTCCTCGAGGATAACATCATAGAGAGTCTCCACGAAGGGGGGAGGCATCCCTTGAGTGGAGGACCGCTCTACGACAGTGGTGAATGTAATCCCTGATTTGGAGATACTGAAAAAAAGTCCTCTCTTCGTAGACCATAATTGGTCACCAAGGTCTGAAAACCTATTACCTCGCCACCTGACATAAATTGTTTAATGTGAACTAGACCCAGTCTCTCCCATGTTTTAAAGGTGTGGTCTAGTCGTGCTGGTGCAAAGTTGACATCACAGGAGGGCCTGTAAAGAGGCCAGAGGAGTACTTTATTTTATATTTCTGCCAGGCTCTGTGTGCCGCCCTCAAGGTATCTCGCGCGATCCCAGGAGCGGAGGGGTAATAAATCAATCAAAATCTTTATTTATTCAGGCGAACATCATTGAACATAGCTCATTTACAAGATGGACCTGATTGGTCATAAACAACATAAGGGTGTAGACTCACATATATACAAATACAGATTGAGTACAATAACAAAGACTTTATATAAAAAAAAAAAAAAAGTAAGCCCTAGAGGTCTCAATCTGGATAGCACAGACTCCCAATGGAGGTCTACGCCCCTCTTCCTCCATTTCCTCCATATCTTTCCAGTAAGACTTCATGTTTGAAGAATAATTTACTCACCTTAGTAATTGTTTCTTCTAATGGAGTATTGCTGTATTTTGACCTCCCTCCCCTCTCAGAACCTGGCTTTTGGGAAGTGGGCTGGCAGGTACAGTGCTGCACCTCTGGTGCATCTAACACTCCCCTCTGTATAGAGGAGGAGTGGGTTATGTTTATATTTTGGTAGTTATCACTACCTAGTTTTTGTTTTGGAGTTCTCAACTTATCTTTTGGGACCCAAAATATCTGGGTGCCTTTTTGGCTAGTAAACTTATAATTTCCACCTAGCTGGGTGTAGTTGGTATTAGCTCGTAAGAATCTGACGGTTACACTTAAAAGTGCAGCAGGCAGAGGTTTGAACCGAGCTCGAGCGCAATGTTCTATGCTCTGGCATAGTTAACTCTTTCCTCTCCGGAGCAGTTCAAGTGCTGGGGCTATCTGCATATTGTCAGAATACAGCAAGACTCAATTAGAAGAAACAGTAAGGTAATTTTTTTTTCTTTCAGCATCAATCTCATGGATCTCTTTAAATTGTTTCATTAGCCATAGCTGACAGTACATAGTAGTCATTTTTAACTTTACATACCTGTATTTCTTATTTACTGGACAAATATCTTGTAAAGCAATTAAACCATTTGGTATGGACCCGATTTCTTCATCTATTTTATCCTGAACAATATATTCTGGTAACTCCCCAATAACTGGAACAGCTAACTAAAGATCATAAAAAGATTCCCCTATCGCTACCCCTAACTCACAGCTGCTATAGTGATGGGCTCTACTGTTGGGTTATGTACTAAGGGGTGCATTACTGTGCTGCTCATGTCCAAGCAAGGTATGGAGTGGATATTTAAACCCAGTTCACTAACTTGCTTGTCAAGCACACAGAGTACAGTCTTGTTGGGCATTTCTTGGCCTTTCTTTACATTAACCCTAAGAGAGAAATCCTTGACATTACTTGGAATTTTTGTTGTGAACTCGTTTACCACCTTGCACACTTGAAGAATAGTTTGTCCAGGCCTGCAGTGTCACTTTTATTGGATAAGGGTACCCCCTTATTCGTGACCAAACTTTGGCTAGATCAACATACAGCCCCAGATGAATGGGATATTTTAGGCCTTGTACTACCTTTACAGGGTGTTGTATATTTTTTTTTTGCCCTGTTTGGAGGGTCAAAGCACAGGTTTATGTGGATGATGTACTAATCAAAAGCAACACTTTTGAGGAACACCTAGCTGAAGTCGCCTATGTGTTAAACCAGCTGAAAGCCACTGGTGCCAGGTTGTCCTTGCCAAAGGGGCAATGGTTCAGGGATCAGGTAAACTATCTTGGGCATGAAGTTGGTCCTGATGGGCTATGTCCTCAGCATATCAAAGTTGAGGCAATCAAAAAAATTGGTCCACCCAAAGTTACGCAGTTTCCTAGGGATTTGCCTATCCTCTCACCAGGTTGCTGAAAGTAGTGTGAGTGTGTGAGTGTGTGAGTGTGTGAGTGTGTGAGTGTGTGAGTGTGTGAGTGTGTGAGTGTGTGAGTGTGTGAGTGTGTGAGTGTGTGAGTGTGTGAGTGTGTGAGTGTGTGAGTGTGTGAGTGTGTGAGTGTGTGAGTGTGTGAGTGTGTGAGTGTGTGAGTGTGTGAGTGTGTGAGTGTGTGAGTGTGTGAGTGTGTGAGTGTGTGAGTGTGTGAGTGTGTGAGTGTGAGTGTGTGAGTGTGTGAGTGTGTGAGTGTGTGAGTGTGTGAGTGTGTGAGTGTGTGAGTGCTTTAAAAGATAGTCTGAGTCGAGCACTGTCTTGCTTACCCACAAATGGGTATAGATTGTTCTATCTAGAGGCAGGACATATTAGTAGCAGCATCAGTGCAGTGTTATATCAAACATGATTCAGACAAATGTTTTATTTCTCATGCGAGTAAAACGTTGAGTGATGAGAAAATTCTCGGATTGTGAAAAGGCATTGATCTTCCTGGACTGTCTATCACTCATTCACATTAATGGGATAGCGCCGGAGGTGCTAGGACCAAGCGGGAGCCAACATTTTTCAGAAGGGTTGGCGCAGAGACAGGACCACGCATGTGCGGCACCATGTGACTAGCTCATGCCTGTGCAGGCCATTTCGGTGTCGACCCTCCAACCACCTCCATTCCTTTTCTCCCACCGAGTGTGCTCGGATATCAATGTCTCGTCTGCTGGAGTCAAAGTTTTCGTGTCTACGACAGCAGCTTTTAACGTTTTAACTTAATATTTAGTAGTAATTTCTTATTTTACGAACAAGGAAAGTTGAAGAAAAATTTCCTGCCATCAACGGAGTCATCCTTAGACAGTAGCGGTGACTGTAGGAAGACTTTGAAAAGTTTTATGGCAGAGAGGCTGTGTCTGGTCCGCCGCCCTTGATAAACGGGGGGGGTGTCCAACTAAGGACAGTCCTGGGGGGGGGGGAGACACAGTCCACCAAAGCACAAATCTAGTGGTTCTGGGGATCCGCCTCCACTTAACCTCGAGCTCTTCTTCCTCGTTGTGGGAAGAATAATCTGTGCTGCTCGAGGTTGCCCTTTGGTATGTCTGCATGAGGATTGTTCACCGGAAGGGGCGATGGGCCTGAACTGACTTTGGTGGGTTCCTCTTGGCCCCGCTCCTAACGGCTGCATTCTCGACTCCGAACTCCATCTCTGTCCTTGTTGGAGCTCTGGTGAGCACTTTCATCTCTGGGCCACTCCTGTGGAGCAGGGGGTTTGACTTCTCCAGTTTTCCTGGATGTGTTCCTGATTTCGGGGACTCTGAGCCGTTGGACTGGAGCCAGGTCGATTGAATCAGGATGAGTGCGGTGCCCTCTTCGTGCCTTTGCCATCGTGTCAACCCCTCGTACCTAACCCCTCTTTCTTTTCCATGCAGGGGCCAGCACGGGCACCACCTTTTTCCTTCTTCCCCTTCAGGATTTCCATTGGCATTTTCCTATGGTGCCATGGCTCTGTGCCTTGGTCGCGCTGTGGGTCAGCGCCATTGCTCTGTGTGGCACCATGGGTGCTGTTGCTGCAGTTTGTCAGCGCCGCTAGTGGTGCTGCGGGTGTCTAGATGGCACTGTGCACCTGAGGGCACCCGTGGGTGTTGCCAGGGGCGCCTATGGGTTGGCACCATGATACGACTGGTTCCCTTGGGTGCTGTTCTTGCCATGGGTGTCATGGGTACCATGGTGTCTGGGGTGCCATTGCTGCATTGGTGCCGGGGGTGCTTGCAGGTACAGCCACAGGTGCCCTGGGTATTGCCCAGGTTGGCATAGGCACTGCTTGGTGCCCCCTGTTCCACAAGTGATGCTGGTGCCTCAGGGGTGCTACTGGGTGCTATCTGGTTGAATTAGTGACACATTTTCCCTTACGGACTTCTTCTCTACATAACTTGGGGCCGGATGTTTTCTGCAGAATGAAGTCCTGTTCTGTGGATTTTTTTTTCCACACATCTTGGCGAGTGGCGGTCTACGTGGGATCTTGTCATTCAGCGGTTTTCTGCTGATGGAACTCTGATGTACTGTTCTGCCAGCGGAATCTCTCATTCTGCTCAGCACTTTCTCTGCTCCCTACATGGTACCAAGTTCCTAGACATCCTTCCTGGTAGTGGAGTCTCTAGTGGCTCTGACCTAGACCTCTCCCTTAGAGGTCCTTCTGGGGTAGAAGTGCATCTAGATGGGTCTTTCCCTGTCCTTCTGGTCAGTAATACAGCGGATGACTCATTTTATATACTGAAGGGCACATTCTCTATCAGTCCGTGATAAAAGATCTTTTCAGTAGTTCCTCAGTAATGGGGTCCACTATAATATTTTAGACTGTGTTCGTGGATCATATACTTCTACGTCTAGAATTTTTCAGTCGTCAAGACAATTGTACTCTGTGGAACATTCTAATTTAATGGTCGGGAGCCGCTCAGGCTCTTTCACTCCTTTTGATAGGGCTATATAGCCCCCTTGTGATATTGCCCCTTCGGTGGTTTGTTTGGCACAGTTGGTTAACACCTCAGATGGAGGACATCTTTGTTCTTTTTGTATCAGGCAATCATTGCGTAATAGCAGCCTGAAAGCCTTGTCAGGCTTGGACTAATGGTTTAAAATAAATAAATAAATAAAATCATGGCACAGGTTCTAGCCGAAATTACCCAATACCACCCTTTGGATCTGGTCAGCTTCTACCTCGGCCTCCTGAGGCGCTCGTCTGTAGAATATGGTAAAGAGTACCTGACTTTTTCTTCTAAGGGGAGTCCAATCCAGCAGCAGTATGGGTCATTTCTTTTCTAAGAGAGATTTCTTTGAGACATTTCCTAGACCTAGGCGACTGCCCAGTCTAATTCCCTTTTCTAGGAGCGTGGATATGTTGTTCATCCACACTGTCTGGCATTGTTCCTTCCCCTTTAAATCTTGCTGGAAGTCTTCAAGCTGGCTCCTCCCACCCACCCGGGTGGTAAATACCTCGGCTCCGCCCCATGACACCAGATCTTCCTTTCCGCTGGAAGATACAGGTTCCCTCGTGCTTTTCTACAGTGATTGAGGCCCTGGATTCAATTCGACGGTTTTCACCGCATCTTCTCGCTTTGAAACTCGTAAGAGTTTACGACTCGGATTCGGACATGGATAAGTCGTCCCCGGTTTCGCCGGTGTCCTTGCGGACAGAAAATGTCGGAGCACCGCCCCCCACCTCGTCGAGGCTTACTACCGGTACCGCTTATGATGCCTCGAATGTACCATTTGGCGCCTTCCTTCCGTCCGACCGTTTTGGAGGATCGTCAGGCACGCCTGAAGCTGGGGAGACCGGAGCTTTGCAATCCACTGGTAAAATCTAAGGCCAGGTGGGCGGTTTCCGCGGCTGCGGGATCCGCCGAGCAGCTTGAACAAATGGCGGCCTTTGAGGAGGAAGCTGCCCAAGCTTTGGCCAATCGAGGCTTCTTCGTGCCGCTCAACTTGGGCTCCACTTTTTCAGGATCCTTTCGGGATTTGTGCCAGTCTCTCCCTACCAAGGGTGAGGCGCCCTCGGGCTCGCACTCCTCCCGTTCTAAGAAAAAGGATCCAAAACCACCTTCTCCTTCTCCTTCTCCTTCTTCTTCTTCTCCTTCTCCTTCTCCTTCTTCAACTCTTCTGGGAGCGGTCCGAGGTCTCGACCGTTGAGATCGCCTCCTTGGCTGCCGGGTTTCGACCTTCCGTCTGGACCGGGCACAGAAGTCGAGGAGATGGCTGATCCGGCCGAGATTTCTCTCGACCCAATCGAGCCGTTGTCACAGACACCTGTCTGACTCTTTGGAGAGAACGCCGGTTCTCTCCGTCCCGCGGGCCTCCCGATCTAGGGACAGGAACCGGATCCTCTGTTTTCACCGGGTCCGGTTTCTCCTGATCGACAAAGCCGACACCGTCGGTCTCGATCAAGGAGTAAGTCCTCTTCAGTCGATCGACCCAAAAAAGGACATAAACACTCCCGGAAGAGGCGCCGCCACCATTCCTCATCCTCCTCGGACGAGAGGCTTCGACGGAAGATCCGTCGACGCTGTGAGGATCTTATGTGGCAGCAACTCCTGCTAGCAGGCCAGAAGCCGGCTCCCTTGGTGGTCCCGGCTCTCACTTGGCCTCAGCCTCTTCGGCCTACACGACACCGATTCCTTCGCACCGGTCCCTCCAGGCTTCGCGCCTTCACGTCGGTTACAGGCTCCCACCAATATTGGTGGAACCTCCACCTAAGCTACCTCTTGGAAGGGTTCCCTCCAAGGAGGACCGACAGTCTCCGGGTCTTCCTCACAGACTGTCGATTACTATCGCCCCAGGCGTATCGAGGAAGATTTAGGTGGCCAGCCTTTGTATCTGGACTTCTCAGTCAGATAGCTCATCGTGAGAATGAAGGCCTGTATTATCGGTGTCAGGCATGGAAGAAGGGCCTTCCAGGGCATCCTCCAGCTCATTTCTGAGTCCATGGGGATGCCTCTGCAGCCTATTCAGAAGAAGGCAGAATACCCCCTTACAGATATTAAGAGGGGGATATTCCCTACGGAGGCCTTTCCAGTCGCCGAAGCCATAACTGGCCCTGCTCTGGAACTTTGGCAGCGTCCGGCCTCCTGCCCAGCTCCGTCTGCCCACGTGGCACGCAAGTACGTGGTGCCCACAGGGTCCTTGGAGGGGTTTGCTGAGCACCCCAGTGAAAGCCTGGTGACTGCCTCAGTGTTCAGGCGGACGGGCAGCTCGGCGGACACTGACCGCCCTCCGGACAAGGGGTCCAAACTTATGGACCACTCGGCCCAGAAGGTCTGTGCAGCATCATCCTTGGGCCTTCGTCAGGCAAGCTCAGCAGTGATTATGGCACACTTCTCTCACGCCCTTTTGGGGTCGCTGGATGAAGTTCTTCCTCACCTCCCAGCTGACATGCAGACCACTGTCAAGCAGGTCAGGGACCAAGGCAGGGCTGTTGCTAAACCGCTCCAGACTGCACTGGACCTGGGTGATTCCTGTGCCCGTTCAATAGCTGCAGCGGTATCCACTCGCCAGGGGCTTGGCTGAGGTTATCCTCTTTTCCCGCGGATACTCAGCACAAGCTAGCTGATGTGCCCTTCCTTGGCACCGACCTCTTCGGGCCAGGAGTGGCAGGTCATCTGCAGCGCATCGAACAGTCTGCTACCTTAGATGCCACCTCTGCTAAAAGTTCTTCAAATAAGAACCAGCAGAAGCGCAAGAAGCCTTTTCGACATTCTTCCCTGCGGTCAGACAACCACCCTTCCAGGGGTGGCAACAACAACAGGCTCCAAAGCTTAGCGCCCTAGGCCTAACAAGGTCCCAGCAGCCCCGCAAAGGAGGCCGAGGTGCTGTCCAGGTGCCTCCTCCTCCTCCAAGCCTGCCCAGTGACGGCCAGGGGGTGGCCTCCCCCGTACCAGTCACACCAGCTCTGGGTCCTCCCGTGGGGGGTCGGCTCCGCCATTTCCTTTCCGCCTGGTCCGGTATCACTTCGGACAGGTGGGTTCTAGAAGTGGTCGGGCAGGGTCTGCCCCTAGAATTCGAGCAGTTCCCTCCCAGCCGAGCCCGTGCCCCACGAGAGGAAAGGATCTGTCGCCCAGTATGCCCTTCGGGACGACCTTGCGCTACTCCTCTTCAGAGGCGGTGGCCCGAGTGCCGAATCCTCCTTCAGACCCAGGCTTTGTCTCCAGGTATTTCCTGGTGCCCAAACGGACAGGGGGTTGGCGCCCCATTCTGGATCTGCACGACCTGAATCGGTATCTCAGGTCTCGCACCTTTCGGATGGTAACTCTGAACCAGATCATACCATCTCTGGAGCAAACGTGGTTCTCACACTGGATCTCCAGGACACCTTTTTCCACGTCCCTATCCGTCCTGTCTCATCAGCGGTTCCTCCGGCTTCAGGGTCGAAGGGACCTTGTACGAGTTCAGAGCCATGCCGTTCGGCCTGTCATCGGCCCCAAGGGTCTTCACCAAATGCATTGCAGTGGTGGCAGCCCATCTACGGCGTCAAGGGGTTCGTATTTACCCCTACCTAGACGACTGGCTCCTGGCGGGTTCCTCCCTTCAGGAGGTGGAGAGGTCCAGGGACCTGACCCTCCGAACCTGCTCTCACTTGGGCCTTCTGAACAACGAGGCCAAATCGGAACACTTACCTTCTCAGGTGATGAACTTCATCGGGGCAGAGCTCGACTCTTGTCAAGCCAGAGCTCGGCTCCCGGCGGACAGGGCGGAGGTTCTATCCTCCTTTGCCCAGTCATTTCTGGTTGGGCACTTGCGCCCTGCCCGGGACTTTCTGCGCCTCCTGGGTTACATGGCGGCGTGCACTTCAGTGGTCCTGGGCCAGACTGCACATGTGCCCCCTTCAGTGAGAGCTGCCCAGTGGTCTCAGCATCGGGTTTTTCGACCAGCTGATCAGTCACCCAGAGGATGTGGGACGCCCTCAATGGTGGACCGTCCAGAGTCATCTGCAGGAAAGATCCCGTTGTCCGCTCGAGCCGACGGGGTCGCCCCACGACCGATGCCTCTCTCATGGGCTGGGAGCCCACAGGGGACTACAGGGCCCACGCCTTTGGACTCCCGAGGAGTCGATGTCACATCAACCTGCTGGAGCTCAGGGCAGTCAGACTGGCTGTCAGCTTTCGCTCCTCCGCTCCGGGGTCAAGTGGTTCAAGTCCAGACGGACAATACCACGACCATGTACTACCTCAACAAACAGGGCGGCACGCACTCCCGTCTGCTATGCAAGGAGGCGCTCCGGATCTGGACCCTCGTCCGCCGGCTGGAGGCAGATCTCCTAGCCATCCATGTGGCAGGAGTCGCGAACCAACTGGCGGATGCTCTCAGCCGCTAGGCCAGACATCCCACAGTGGCTCTCCATCCAGAGGTAGCTACGACCTGTTCTCTCGTTGGAGCAAACCGTTGGTGGACCTGTTTGCCTCAGGAGAACACCAAGCTGAGGCTGTGCCATGCCGCCCCTTAGCAGGGTTCGCTGCAGGGGATGCCTTCTCGAGGCCGTGGACCCCAGGCCTCTTTACGCCTTTCCCCCATTTCCCTTGATCCACAAGGTGTTACTCAAGGTGAGGAGGGACAAGGCGAGGGTGATCCTAGTAGCCCCAGATTGGTCACGCCAGTTCTGGTATCCAGATCGCCTCAGCCTCAGCTGCAGGGCCCCGGAGCGGCTGTGTACACGTCGGACCGAATATCAATGAACCAGGGAAGGTCTTTCATCCGGACCTTCAATCCTGCACCTCACAGCCTGGTTCCTGAGTGGCTAGAGTTCCAGGCTTTGGGTCTTTCCAAAGATGTCTACACCGTGGTAGGCATCTCGAAAAAGAATCGACCAGAAATGTATGCCTTCAAATGGAAGAGATTTTCCATTTGGTGTCAGGGCAAAAGCCTGGACCCCTTATCCTGCTCTGTGGCTAACATTCTGGACTACCTTTGGTCCCTCTCCAAAGGGGGTCTTCGGTCATCAACCCTAAGGGTGCACCTAGCAGCCATATCGGCTTACCGGGTGCGGGTTGGTCAGCCGACGTTGGCTCAGGAAAAGGTGATCGGGTGCTTTTTCAAAGGCCTGGATCACATATCCCCTCCGGTGCGTGAACCTCCACCTCCGTGGGATCTTTTGCTGGTTTTGGCAAAGCTCATGGGCAAGCCATTCGAACCCATGCACAAGTCTGCGCTTTCACACATGTGGAAGACTGCCTTCTTGGTGGCTATCACGTCAGCCAGAAGGACGGGGGAGCTCCAGGCGCTTTCAGTGGACTCCCACTATCTGGTCTTTCACAGGGACAAAGTTGTCCTGCGCCCCAACCCGAAATTCCTTCCGAAGGTGGTGTTACTCAACCAGGTGTTGACTCTGCCGGTCTACTACCCTAACTACACCTCGGATGCCGAGTACAGGCTCCATATTCTGGACCTCAGGCGCGCTCTCTCCTACTATAAGGAGAGAACGGCGGAAATCCGGGGAGAGGTTCGCCAGCTGTTTGGCACTTATGCTGAAGCCGCTTCTGGCAGACCTGCAGCCAAGCGGACTATTGCGAGATGGATTACATCATGCATAGGGCTGTGCTATGAATTGGCGGGTAAGGAGCCTCCCAAAGGGATTAGGGCTCATTCTACCCGCCATACTGCTGCCTCGGTGGCTGCTTCCAGGGACATCCCTATCCAGGAAATCTGTCGGGCCGCTACCTGGAAGTCAGCAAACACCTTTATTACCCATTACCACATCGACCTAGAGTCACGCCGGGATGCTTGTTTTGGGGCCTCTGTTCTCCAATCTCTGTTCCCTAAGTAGGAGGTGTGCGCCTTGCCTCCCTCCTCCCGGAGAACTGCTTGGAGTCTGCCAGACAGTGTGGATGAACAACATATCCACGCTCCTAGAACAGGTTACTCACCTGTAACAGTAGTTCTAGGGTGGTATATGTTCATCCCTGCCTTTCCTACCTCGGCTTTGGCGCACAACCTAGCTTCCAGCGGGCTAGATCTGGTGTCATGGGGCGGAGCCGAGGTATTTACCACCCGGGTGGGTGGGAGGAACCAGCTTGAAGACTTCCGGCAAGATTTAAAGGGGAAGGAACAATGCTAGACAGTGTGGATGAACAACATATACCACTCCTGGAACTACTGTTACAGGTGAGTAACCTGTTCTTTTTAATCGGGCGGCTTCTCTTGAGCAGAGCCTCACTGCAACAGAAGTGAGTCGGAACTCCGGTTCCTACTTTCTTGCTTCCACTTAACAGACGATATACTCCTTTCTTCACCGTAAGTCAAGTAGGTCTTTTTTTTTTTTTTTGATGGCTTTTCAAATATACACACCTTCAGTTCCTACGCACTGGTTTTGTGCCAGTGGCTCACGAAGCTATTTCTCAGAGTGCGTGACGGAACTGTAATAGTTTTTTTAGCAAGCTAGAGTCTCTTCCTACTCCCTTCAGGGAGGCCAGAGTGAGTAGTGCCTCACTGCATTGTCACTTTTGCCGCTATTCGGTCACTTTCAGCGAAAGGTTAGCCCTAACTTGGTCCTGCTGCGTCCCTCCTCGACGCACATTTGCCTCTATTTGCCTTACGAATCCAGCCTCTGTTGTTTTTCTGTCTGAATGTTTTTCCGCAATGGACACCTTCTCCTGTACACTTTTTCTCTCTTCCCTGAGTTCAGAGACTGCTACTACAGTTGTACACACAGGGGCAGGATGATTCCTTTTGGAACATAAGGTGGGTAGGATCTGGTTCTACTAGACTACCATAAGAGGCTTCGAAATAGTGCTTTGCCCTTCCATCAGGAAGTTTTCAGTGACTAAGTTAAAAACCATTCTCCTTGATGGGCTAATCCCACCTGGACTCCCTTTTTCCTCACCCAGTAGGGGGTTCAAGCGCTCTTGGACCTGTTCTTCACTGGTCAGCCTTACGTGGTAGTGGGGGTTTCTATCTATGCTGTTTGGTCAACCCTGAACCAGTAGACTTTACCTCCGACTCTTTCAGCTCCTGACGTCCTTTGCATTGGATTAGTACATGTCTTTGACACTGTTTGTTCAAACATGAAGTCTTGCTGTATTCTGACCAAGTGAAGTTGGCTCCAGCACTTCAACTGCCCTGGAGATGAAGGGGTTAAAGTCTATGCCAGGCATAGAACGTACATCTCGAGTTCTGTTTTCAAACCTCTGTCCCAGGTACTCTGAAGCATAACCGTCAGATTCTTTACTCCGCCTAATTGAGAAGTCGCTCCGGATATTCTCTCCTACACTTCGGTTCAGTTGCAGTAAATCGATCAGTTTTACCAACAGTTTTCTTTATTTTTGGTTTTCACATCTCTGTCCCAGTACTAAGTGTATATAGTAAAGTGGGTGAGTGTGTGTATAAACTTTCATTTTACGGTTCCCTACTGCTTGGTCTGGTCAGGAACCGAAGCACTTAAAAATACGGTTCTGGTACCTATCTGTTCCTGGGAAAAAAAAAAAAAAAAAAAAGTTTAATTTCTGGGAGTTTTTTCAACCGGCCCGTGACATGGTTGGAACCGATAGGTTTTGTAGTCGCCTGGCTTGAACGCTGGTAAGGGTGACTGGTTATCTGAGGCATGTCTGAGAAACCCAAAAGACCAGGCCCACGGGGTTTCAGCACTGAGTGTGGGGAGGCCTTTGCTAAGGCCGATCCCCACCTCATCTGTTTGTCTGGGGTTTGACCACCTCAAGGAAGACTGCCAAATGTGCAAAAAAATTTTCCTAAAGCTACTGATGAAACACGCTTGAGTAGACTAAAGGAAAGGGAGGCCGATAAGTCCGCTGACCCGGATGGCCAGCCCTGTTTGGTTTCGGCCAAACCTTAGGGGGTGCCTACTGACCTGGGCGATACCCCCTCAGGCAAGAGGACAGCTGATTCTGTGGAATCTGTTCTTACAAAGAAAAAGCGCAAGTTGTCTGGTTCGGATGCAGTTTTCCATGTTCCGACCGCCGATGGATTGCCAAAGCGATTGCTATAGCAGAGTCTCTTCATCTGGTTCCGACCGAACAGACAGTCTCGGACTGTCGGTTCGGTTGGATTTGCAAGCTTCCGGTTATGGCCCTGAAGCTTTTTATGAGGGCGAATTGGAGGGAGACGAAGATGATTATGAAGACCTGGATGAGCCTATCGAACCAGACATCTCCCCAGACAGGCCTTCCAGTGTGTCTCCTCCCAGGCTTTCTAAGTCCCCTTCCCACTGCCTGTTACAGGAAGGTGGCTGATGTCCTTCAGCTCCCTATGGAAGAAGCTGAACAGGATCAAGATGAGCCTGACTATGTTGAGATGATGGACGTCCCAGAATCCAGAAGGGTGTCTCTCCCTCTACATAAGTCCCTGGGGAAACGGACCCAAAGAATCTTACAGCTACCAACATCCATACCCCCTGTGGATAGTAAGATGGACAGGAGGTAAGCTCTGGCAGGCCCTGGGACGGAATTCCTTACTGCTCACTGCAGCCATGTTGGGGTAGTGCAAGCTGCAGCCTGTGACAAGGCTAAGATTCCTCTGGCATCTCACCCCCCAGATAAGGATTCCAGGAAAGTGAATGCCATGGCTAAAAAGCAGTACTTGGCATCCTCTTTGGGACTCCGACAATCCAATTACTTGGCATATACGGCCAGATACCAGAAGTCTAAGTGGGGTACGATTCTGGCACTGGCTAAGAATGCCCCCGCCCCCCCAAGCTAGCTACTGAGCTGGAACAGGTGGCTGCAGATGGCATCGAAGTTTTCAAGGTACAGTTCTGTGCTGCTGTAGACGCAAATGATGTCCATTCTCGAGTCATGGCTACATCTTTTTCCATGAGATTTGCCTGGCTCAGATGTACCAACTTGTATCAGGATACCTAGACCAAGGCCATGGATGTTCCTGTTACTGGTAACTCTGGGGAACAAACAGAGGCTTACATGAAAAAGATGGACGCATACAGGAGTGCTGCAGCCAAAGAGAAGCAGACCACTCCTCAAAGGCAGCAATCTAGGTCTGGCAGGCCTTTGGGTTCTTTAGGAGAAGAGGCAGAAGGGGTGACAAGGGCTGCATCCTCCTCTCCGTCTAAGCCCCCTGCCGAGTAGACACCCTGATGGGTCAGCCAGGGTCGCCTCCCCAATCCCTGTAGGGGGCAGGCTGGCTCACTTCTTCCAGGCCTGCTCACTTCAGACAAATGGGTTCTGAAAGTGGTGAGCCAGGGTCTTGCTCTCTGCTTCACCAGGTTCCTAAGCCTGAGAGCAAAGGTTTCTAGGGACATGGTTATGTTCTAGCCACACTTACTGGCAGGTTCCTTGCCGCTTTAAATCTTGCCGGAAGGTCTTCAAGCTGGCTCCTCCTACCCACCTGGGTGGTAAAACTGTCTGCTCCGCCCCATGACGCCAGATCTTCCTTACCGCTTGGAAGCTCATGTTCCCTCCTTAGCGCTCTGCGTTTTAGGCCTGGATTCTAACTCGTCGGTTAAACCGAAACTTATTCTTAAATTTTCTAGACTTTGGTTTTTTTCTTCTTTCACGGCTGCAATAGACAATTCGACTCCCGTTTGGGGTGCCCTTGTGGGCAGAAGATGTCTCTGACCAATCCGCACTCCACGTCGTTTACCTGGCCTTGAACACGATCCGCGGGCGCGGCGATTGTGCAAGTCCTTCCTCGGTCAACGTTACGGGAAGACCGCTGCTACAGACTTCAACCTGGGCGCCCCGAGAGACGTATTCCTCTAAGTTGAAGGAGGCCCGTTGAGCGGTGTCCAGCGGCAGGCTCGGCTGAGCAACTTGAGTAAATGATCGCTCTCGAGGAGGAGGTGGCATCTTCTTCTTCCTCAGTCGCGGCATTTATCCCGCTGTCCTTGGGCTCCTCCTACTCTGCTTCTTTTAAGGAGCTTTGTCAGTCCCTCTCTACTAAAGGAAAGGCGCCATCGGGACACTCCTCTCGGTCCAGGAAAAAGGACTCAAAAAGGTAAGTCCCACTGTCTACATTCGTGGGAGCAGGAGCGGTCCTCTTCCCCAGATAGTCAACACTCTACTTTGGTCGAGGTTCCGGCTAAGGCTGCTGGCTTCACGGTGTCCCTGTTGGGTCAGCCAGCAGAGACAGTCGATGCAGTCGAGATTTTTCTCGACATGTCTGACGGGCTGTCGACTGGAGAAGCAGACAACCCATCTTCACCGGTTCCCCTGGTGGAAACAGAGGACTTGCCTGTGCTGGAGTCCCGGTTAAGGTCCCTGAGCCGGGGGCAGAACGGGTTTCCCTAGCTCCCTCCTAGACCCACCCTCAAACACCGAGGATCTGTCTCGGACCTCCTCTCAGTCCAGCCGATCCCGCTGACATCGGCGGTCTCTGTCCCGGCACCAAGGGAAGTGGCGGCACCGCTCATCCTCGTCATCGTCCTCCTTGGAGGATGGACTCCGGCGCAAGTTGCCTCTGCGCTACAAGGACCTAATGTGGCAGCAGCTCCTATTGTCCGGGAGCAAGCTGACTCAGTCACCTTCCCCGGCCATTAAGTGGCTGTCACCTGAGCGGCCGAAGCAACCCCTCGTGGTCATCGAGGGGCCGAAGCCGGCGCTGGTTGTTTGGCCGAAATCAGCTGCACCACCCATCGTGGTGGAACCCCCGCCTCCACAACCAAAATCGGGGGCTCCGACCAAGGATTCTTGGTCGGGTCATGGGTAGCCCCATCGGTTGGTTGTCATCGTCACTCCTGATCGCCCTCGGCAGCTGTTTGCAGACTCCTTGGAGTCCGATGACTCTTCTCTGTTCTTCAGGCCTCTCGACCTGGAGTCCTCTGGGGGACAGTCGGACGAGAGCCCATCCTCGTTCATGGGATTACTTCGGCTCATCTCAGAATCTACTGGGATGAAGCTCGAACCCGTGTCAAAGCGGGCCAAGTATCCCCTCATGGAGATACTGGACCGAGGGGATTCTCCTACGGAGGCCTTTCCTGTGGCCGAAGCAATTGTTGGCCCGGCCCTGGAGCTATGGCAGCGGCCGGCTTCTTGTCCAGCTCCCTCAGCCAGGATGGCCAGGAAGTATGCCGTTCCCACCGGCTCACTCTCTGGATTCTCGGAGCACCCCTCTGCAGAGGGGGTTGGTGACCGACAGTGTTTTCCGGCGCTCTGGAAATGCTCAGGACGTGGACAAGCCACTGGATAGAGTCCAAGAAATTGGATTACTCCGGGCGTAAAGTTTACGCTGCGTCCTCCCTAGGCCTTCGTTAGGCCAGTTCGGCCGTTCTGATGGCACACTTTTCCCACGCCCTTTTGGACTCCCTGGATGAGGTGGTTCCTCATCTCCCGGCTAACCTCCAGACTATGGTCAAGCAGGTGCGGGATCAGGGAAGGGCAGTGGCAAAGCAACAGCTCCAAACTGCTCTTGACATTGGAGACTCTTGTGCCCAGTCAGTAGCAGCCGCAGGGGCCATGCACCACAGAGCTTGGCTGTGGATCTCCACCTTGATGGTGGATACCCAGCACAAGCTGGCAGACGTTCCCTTCCTCGGTACCGACTTGTTCGGTCCCAGGGTGGAGGGTCACTTGCAGAGCCTTGGACTCTGTCACGTCTGCCCAGAAGGACAAAGGTCGCCAGCAGCAGCATAAGCCCTTTCTGCCCAGCAACACCAGCATCAGGGCAAGCAGGCTCGCACTTGGCACCCTAAAGCCAAGCCTGCTGCTTCCTCCAGCAGGAAGCCGTGAGGAAAAGGCCCAGGAGGTCCCTCGGCCGGTCCTTCCTCCAAGCCTGCCCAGTGACGAGTTAAGGGGTGTCTCCCCCAGCCTCGTCACCTCCGCCACTTTTCCGCCTGGTCCACTATCACCGTGGACCACTGGGTGTTGGAAATGATAGGGAAAGGTCTGCCTCTGGAATTTGAGCAGGCCACACCGTATCGAGCCGTTGCCCCACAGGGGGCTATGGGTTCCGCAGCCTCTCTTGCTCTGCTCCTCCAAAAGGAGGTAATCAAGAAGGTGGCAGATCCTCCACCAGACCCAGGGTTTGTATCCAGGTATTTCCTGGTCCCGAAACGGACGGGGGGCTGGCGCCCCATTCTAGACCTACAAGACCTGAATAAGTTCCTAAGGTCTCGAACCTTCAGGATGGTCACTCTGGCACAGATCATTCCATCCTTTGAGTGTGGTTCTGTTCTCTGGACCTCCAGGATGCGTTCTTTCATGTCCCAATCCGTCCATCCCACCAGCGATTCCTCTGCTTCAGAGCGGAGGGGTCCCTTTACGAGTTCCGGGCCATGCCCTTCGGCCTCTCTGCAGCTCCCAGGGTCTTCGCCAAATGCATGGCAGAGGTGACAGCATTCCTGCGATGCCAAAGGGTCCGGGTGTATCCTTACCTGGACGACTGGCTGATTGCAGCCCCCTCCAGGCTGGAGGCGGAGCGGTCCAGGGATCTAGCCCTCCAGGTCTGCTCTCAGATTGGCAGCTTCATCAACGAGGCCAAATAGGAACTTGTGCCAACGCAGGTGATTCAGTTCATCAGGGCAGAGCTCGACTCCCTTCGAGCCAGATCATGACTCCTGGCGGACAGGGCCGAGGTTCTTTCCTCCTTTGCCTAGCCATTTCTGGTTGGGCAATTGTGCTTTGCCTGGGACTTCCTGGGCCTCATGGTGGCCTGCACCAGTGTGGTCCGTGGGGCCCGCTGGCATATGCATCCCCTGTAATGGGGGCTGGCCCGCCAGTGGTCACAGCGCTGCAGTCCTCTGGACCAGCCAGTGATAGTGACTCAGTGGTGGATCGTTCCGGCTCATCTGCAGGAGGGTATCCCGTTTGTCCGCCCAGAGCCGACGGTCACTCTATCGACCACCTCTCTAATGGGTTTGGGTGCCCATCTGGGGGAGCTCAGAGCGCACGGCCTCTGGTCCCCTCAGGAGTCTCGATGCCACATCAACCTGCTGAAGCTTTGAGCGGTCCGACTAGCCCTCACTGCCTTCGCTCCGTTTGTACGGGGTCAAGTGGTCCAGGTCCAGACGAACACCACCACGACCATGTACTACCTAAACCGCCAGGGCAGGATGCACTCCTTGCCTCTGTGCAAGGAGGCTCTCCGCACTTGGTCTCTCATGAGCAGACTGGAGGCGGATCTCCCAGCCATCCATGTGGCAGGAGCCTCCAACACTCTGGCCGATGCCCTAAGCCGGATAGGTGCTGCATCTCACGAGTGGTCTCTCCTGCAGGAGGTAGTACACTATCTGTTCTCCCACTGGGGTGCACCTCAGGTGGACCTGTTTGCCTCCGGGGAGAATGCGAAGCTGAGGCTGTTTCATGCTGGCCCCCCTCAGCAGGGCTCGCTGCAGGGGGATGCCTTCTCGAGGCTGTGGACCCCGGGCCTCTTCTACGTCTTTCCCATTTCCCTTGCACCACAAGGTGCTTCTCAAGGCGAGGAGGGACAAGGTGCAGGTGATGATGCTGGTAGCCCCAGACTGGCCCCGCCAGTTCTTGTATCCAGATCTCTTCAGCCTCGGCTCCAGGCTCCCGAGGCGGCTTCCAGCCCGCCCGGACTTGATCTTGGTCAACCAGGGGAAGGTACTCCACCTGGACCTTCAATCTCTGCATCTGACTGCCTGGTTCCCTAAGCGGCTGGAGTTCCAGGCCTTGGGTCTTTCTGACGAGGTCCTTAACGTTGTTGAGGCATCCTGTAAGGAGTTGATCAGAAAATGCTATGCCTTCAAATGGAAGAGATTCTCCATTTGGTGTCAGGATAAGGGGTTGGACCCTTCCTCCTGTTCCTTGGCCAGCATTCTGGACCACCTGTGGTCCCTTTCTCAGCTAGGGCTTCGGTCGACAACCCTTAAGGTGCACCTGGCAGCCATCTCTGCTTACCGGGCGCAGGCCGGAAAGCGGTTGGCACAGGAAAAGGTGGTCGGGCGCTTCTTTAAAGGCCTTGATCACACATCCTCTCCAGTGCAAGAACCTCCACCTCCGTGGGATCTACTGCTGGTATTGGCTAAGCTCATGGGCAAGCCATTCGAACCGATGCACAGGTACGATATCTCCCACCTGTCGTGGAAGACCGCCTTCTTGGTGGCTATTATGTCAGCCAGAAGGATGGGAGAGCTCCAGGCGCTTTCCATAGTCTCCTTATGTGGTCTTCCACAGGGACAAGGTTGTCCTGTGCCCCCACCCGAAATTCCTTCCGAAGGTGGTGTCAGGAGTTTCACCTTAACCAGGTGTTTACTCTGCTGGTGTTCTACACCAGTCACACCTCTGAGGCCGAATATAGGCTCCATACTTTGGACCCTAGAAGAGCGCTCTCTTTTCATAAGGAGCAGACGGCTGAAGTTCGGGGAGAGGTTCGCCAGCTGTTTGTCACCTACGCTGAAGACGCACCTTGCAGACCTGCACCCAAGCAGACAATAGGCAGGTGGGTCACCTCCTGCATAGATCTCTACTATAGGTTGGCGGACATGGAGCCTCCCAGAGGGATAAGAGCTTATTCTACCTGTCATACCGCTGCTTCCAGGGACGTCCCTATCCAGGAAATATGCAGGGCTGCTACCTGGAAGTCGGCACACAACTTCATTACCCACTACCACATCGACCTTGAGTCACACTGGGATGCTGGTTTTGGGACCTCGGTTCTCCAGTCCTTATTTCCCAAGTAGGGGGTGCACGCCTTGCATCCTTCCTCCCGGAGAACTGCTAGGAGTCTGCCAGTAAGTGTGGATTGAACAACATATCAATGTCCCTGGAACTACAGGTTACTCGCCTGTAACAGGAATTCTACAAATGGTATATGTTCATCCACACAACACACCCGACCTCCCCGGCTTTGTCGCGCAACCTGGCTTCCAGTGGGCTAGATGGGGCGTAGCTGCGAGTGTTACCACGTGGGTGGGAGAAGCCAGCTTGAAAGACCTTCCGACAAGATTTAAAGCGGCAAGGTACCTGCCAGTAACTGTGGATGAACAACATATACCATTCCTAGAACTCCTGTTACAGGTGAGTGACCTGTATTTCTGGAACCTACCCAGCTTCTCACAATTTATAGGTGTGGAACTGGATACTGTTCAGGTCAAGGCCTTTCTCCCTTCCCCAAGGGTCCAATCTGTTTTCAGTCTGGCCTCCTCTTTTCATCCACTTGTGTCTTGGCCAACCAGACACTTTTTGCTGCTGTTAGGCCATATGGCAACATGCACTGCAGTTGTGCAAGGTTTCAGATGAGAGAGATTCAATCTCACCTGATAGCCTTTTGGTCTCTGAGAAAAGACTCCCTCTCCAAGTTGGTTTCAGTGTCCCTGACTCTGGTTCAAGCCCTCCAGTGGTGACTGGAGGAGGACAATTTGAGGCAAGTGGTTCCCTTCCTCAGTCACTTGCCCACAGTAATACTCACCACAGATGCTTCCCTACTGGGGTGGGGAGCCCATCTGGATCAACACACTGCTTGGGACTTTGTTTCCTCAGGAGTCACTTTTGCATATAAACCTGCTTGAACTTGGGGCTGTCTTTCTAGCAGTTCAGACATTTTCGAACATGATTCAGGGGAAAGTGGTGCAGATCAAGACACACACCACAACCATTTAGTACATCAACAAGCAGGGGGCCACTCGGTCTTCGGCCCTGTGCACCGAGGCAATGAAAATATGGTTTCTAGCTTATTCCCTGCAAGCTTTCCTGATTGCTGTGCATCTCCCAGGAAAGGACAATGTACTTGCAGATGCTCTCGGCAGGATTTCTCAGGGTCACCACGAATGGTCCCTGGAACCTCATTCTTCAAATCATTTCCAAGAGATGGGGCACTCCAGAGAGAGATCTCTTTGCAGCCCCGGACAACCATCTGCTCCCATTGTTCTGCTGCAGACCCCCTCTTCTGGGGTCTGTCCCTCTGGATGCTGTCCTGTTATATTAGACCAAGTTGCTCTATGCTTTTCCTCCCTTTCCTCTGATATTCAGAGTGCTGCTCAAGATCGGGTCCCGACCTTGCACAGTGATTCTGGTAGCCCCGGACTGGGCCAGGCAACCTTGGTATCCTCTGCGGTTACTGTCAGTGACAATACCTCTGTGCCTTCCCAGACTCTGGTGAGGATCCTGTACCCCAACCTTCACTCCCTGAGGCTCAAGGCCTGGCTCTTGAGTTAGAGTGCGCAGGTCTGAATCTTTCCCAGCCAGCTCTGGATATTTTAGTGTTTTTTGTTGACTGGGTAAGTGCACAAGACAAATCCTTGGAGGATATCCTTAAGGCTAGTAGAAGGCCTTCCACCAGAAAGACTTTAAGCTCCAAATGGAAGAGGTTTGGGTTTTGATGTGCTCAGAGGCACATCAAGCCAGATTCAGCTGATATTGCCTTTGTTCTGGATTATATGGTGCATCTAACAGTTCGGGCCTTCGGCCTGCCACCCTCAAGGTGCATTTGGCAGCTGTTTCTGCTTTCATTTCAGCCAGGAAAGTCTCTTCCTTAGCCTCTCACCCAGTCTTTAAAAGATTTTTCAAAGGGCTGATTCATATCAACCCCCCTTTCAGGAATCTCACTCCTCTGTGGGATTTGAATGTTTGTATTGCACAGCTGATTCAGCCTCCCTTTGTTCAGCTGAGCTGAAGTGTACCTGACTTGGAAAGCTGTATTCCTGGTGGCTATCACATCTGCCAGGAGAATCTGTGAATTACAGGCCTTATTAGTGGAACCTGACTTCAATTCATTTCACAGGGATAAGGTGGTCCTTCGCACAAATAGGAAGATCTTGCTTCGAGAGGGCTCTTGCAGTAGGTAATTACATATGCCGGCGTCAGTACCCTACGGAAAAATTTCTAGCTAGCCGTCCCTGGCGAGGGACTGACCCCACGTCAGGTGACTGGCGTCAGGAAACGTCTGTATAAAGGGTGGTCCCTCACGCCCGCCTTCCAGTTCTTTCCCGCCGTTAGCTTATGCCAGCGCCTCGCGGAAAAGTTCCCTGCTCGTCAGGCCCTTTCGTTGGTTTATGTACAGAGTTTTTTCACTTTTTCTTCTACATTAATCAGTCATCCGTCAGTGTATGTTGTCCCCTACACCCTCCAAGCACAAGAATTAGTGCAACTCGTGCGGTGCCCAACTCCCGCACAAGGATGGCCATTCCCTGTGCCTTTTTTGTCTAGGCCCCGACCATCCAGTTGAGAAGTGCCAGCACTGCCTGAGTTTCAACACGGCTTCCCGGAGAAGGTGGCAGCAGTCTCAAAAAGATGAGCTCCATGGAAAAGGAACTTTAAAAAACTACGGCAGGCGTCAACTTCCTCTGAAGGCCATCGCAAGAGAAAGGACAAAGAAAAGCACCGGGACAAGGGCTCTTCTCCCGCCGTGACTTCCTCGGGGGTCGTCGTGTTGAAGGTAACATGTCTTCCCCCTCCGTGGGACCGCTCCTTGACAGCCGCCTTTGAGGTTTCAAAAGGCGGTGTTGGCCCGCTGGGTGCCTCCAGGCTTTTTGAGCCCGAAGCGTCTGACTGACGTCGGGCGGCTCCTCCAATGTTAGCCGGAGGGTCGGTAAGCCGTCCGACCCTTCGAGGTGGCGCGAACCCCTCTTCCACCAGGCCAGTCCGCCTCCTTCGCTACCTGCCCTGGCGAAGAGATCAGTTAAGTGTGACGCCAGACCCCTCGGCGTCGCCCGGATCCGCTGAAGGCATGTCGGTCCGCACAGTGGTTGAGCCGGCCGCCCGGACCCTCCGTCCGTCGTTCCAGCTCCCTGCAGCCTTCGCTGCCGTCCCAGGGACCCTGAGTCTCCTCAGCCAGACCCCAGGATTTTCCCTCCATCCCGGAGAGGCTGAGGTCTTGGTTCCACCTCCGTCGGATCATCCTCCTGTTGATCTGATGTCTGTTCCGACGTCGGCACCTCGGACGCGGTAGTGCCGACCAGGGCGACATCCGCCTCCGGATGCCGCCCGGCGCTGAGCCCTCCACCCCGGGCCTTCTGCTCCAGTTCTACCGGCGAGGCGTCTGTCTGGCAGCTCCCGGGTTCTCACGCCAGTCATATCAGGCGCTGTCGTGCCGGGAGCATGAGTACCAGACGCGGGCTTCCCACTGGCGGGTTATGGATACTGCGCCTTATGGGTGTAACCCATACTCTTATCCCCTCCACAGCGCCCCCAGCCGCCGGTGGACTTGCAGGAGACTCTAGCCTCCTAGTGGGCTGAGGCCAAGGCTCAACTCACCAGAGAGATGGAGAGTCGTCTTCGGACGATGGTACCGGTTCAGGTTCCCGTACGTCCACGGCGACACACTCTCTCTCCTCCAGACACCAGGGATAAACCCTCTAGGTCCAGAGAGCGGCAGGACACTCATCCCCAAGGGGTCCATTCTTCCCCCTAGACTGGAAAGGGAGTAGTCATCTTCTTCAGTTTCTTCCTCCTCTGACACCTCCGGCGGCTCTGAGAAGGACGACAAGCCTCGATCTCCGTCAAAGCCCAGGCAAAGGACTCCTCCGAAGTCTCCTCCAGAGGATCCTTCTTTCACAGAGCTCCTACGTCAAATCCAGGCAGTACATAAGTGGCAGTCCTTGGAGCCAGACCCACAGCGACTGAAGCTCGCTGAGCATCTGGATCTGCTCGTCACAGCTCCCACCCTGGTTTGAGCCTCATGCCCATCTTGTTACCACTATTTGGAAACAACCGTCAGCATTAGCCCCTCTTCCTCGGAAGTTGAACAGGCTATACCAGGCTCCGGAGGGTGTCTACTTTTTAGATTCCCACCCTCGAGCTGACTCGGTCGTGATTAGCGCCCGCTGCCGCGGTCAGCTAATCCAAAACACCTAGCTCGTCAGCCACCTGATAAAGAATCTCTCCTTCTGGACCAGTATGGAAAGAAGATTTTCGCTTCTTCCACGCTGGTGATCAGAGCCTAGTATGCGCGGTCACATGGGGACTACCAGAAGGCAATTCTTTCTGAGGTGGAAACAAATTAGACTCCCTGCCGGACTCTCAAGTCAAGCAGGAACTGTCTGACCTTGTCCGCTCTGCACGTTCGGCCAGTCAACACATTCTTCGGGCGACCCACGATGCAGTGAACACTGCGGGACGGAGCTCAGCTTTCGCCGTAGGCTTATGACATCATGCTTGGCTCCATGTGTCAGTTGGTCCCGGATTTGCAGTCCGCTATCCAGGAAGCGCCCTTCCGGGGGTCGGTGCTCTTCGGTGATTGTCCTTGACATCACACCTCCGATCTGCAGGAGAAGGGTGCGGCACTAAAGTGCGTTGACTCTATGTACCATCCCCATCAACGCAGCACCGTCCCTTTCGCGAAAGGCGGAATCGGTAAAAGCGAGAACAACCCGGAAAAGCAGGCCACTAAGCGGGGGCCTTCAGCTGCCAAGCCCCTCACCCAAAAAAGCAGCGGGTGCTTCAGCTGCGGCGCTGCCCCACACCACCTGACTCCTTCCCTCTCCCACAGCCTTCGGACTTCCCAGAGGAACTGGTAGGAGGGAGGTTCTCCCTCCACCTTCCGGGCTGGGAGAGGATAACAGATTCATGGGTGCTCCAACTAGTCGCAGAAGGACACTAAATAGAGTTTCTTCAGAAACCACCTCGTCACCCTCACCAAAGGTTGTCGTATTCTCGGAAACATCACCTTCTGGTCCAGGAGATTTCAGCTCTGTTGCTGGAAAAGGCGATAGAACCTGTCCCCCCCCCCCTTCCCTTCAGGGAACGGGTTACTATTACCATTTTTTCCTGGTCCCGAAGAAGACAGGAGATGTAAGACCTATTCTAGATTTCAGTTGCCTGAACCTATTCATGGAATAAAAGAGGTTCAGAATGCTCTCACTGTAGAGCCTTCTGCCCCTCCTCCACTCCGGCCAGTGGATGTGCGCTCTGGATATGCAGGATGCCTACCTGCATATTTCCATTCGCCCATCCCTCCTCAAATACCTCCGTTTTGCTTTCCGGGGGACCACTACCAGTTCAAGGCACTGCCATTTGGCCTCTCCTCTGCTTCCAGAGTATTTACCAAATGCCTGGCAGTGGTGGCGGCCTACCTGCGTACCGGGGAGTGCAGGTTTTCCCGTACCTGGATGAGTGGCTCCTGGTGGCCTCGACCAGGGAGGAACTCTTTGGCTGCCTTTCCCTTGCCCAACAGGTCTTTGCCTGCCTGGGTATTACCATCAGTCATTCCAAGTCTCATTTGATCCCATCCCAGAGACTCCAGTTTATCGGGGTGATACTGGACAGGACTCTAGGCAGGGCCTTCCTGCCGCTGGACAGGGCGGCCACTATTCACATTCAGGTAAGCCTGTTGTCCGGTCACAGGCGAGTCACAGCAAGGTCGGTTCTTCGCCTTCTCGGGCTCATGGCGGCTGCTATCCCGACAGTTTCTTGTGCTCGGCTCCACATGAGGGTTTCCCAGTGGACACTTCGCCCCAATGGGATCAACTGGCGGACGACTTGGATCAGCTAGTTCTGGTCTCCTCTTCCATGGTTTGAGACTTGCAGTGGTGGATGGTCAGAGAGAACCTGTTTCGTGGGGTTTTATTTGTCATCGCCGCCCCGACTCTGACTACAGATGCCTCGGGCGAAGGTTGGGGAGCCCATCTCGGTCCTCATCGGACCCAGGGCTCTTGGTCCAAGCTCGAACAATCCCTTCACATCAATGTGCTAGAGCTTCGGGCAGTCCTGTATGCCTTCCAAGCTCTCCACCTGCATCTCCTTCCAGGCCACCTAGCCGTCCAGACGGACAACGTGTGTGTGGTATGGTACATCAACAAACGGAGGGACTCTATCCTACCTTCTTTGCAGGGAAGCAATGAGGGTGTGGGACTGGGCAGTACAGCACGACCTTCACCTCAAGGCAATTCATGTTCCGGGAGTCGACAACACCTTGGCAGACGAGCTGAGTCGCTTGTCTGCCCCGGCCCACGAGTGGGAACTGTATCAAGGGGTCCTAGACAATATCTTCCTACGGCTGGGGACACACCACAGGTAGACCTGTTCGCTTCCCCTCAAGACGCAAAACTTCCAGTCTTCTGCTCGCTTGTTCAAAAGTGAGGCATTTTCTGGAGAGACGCTCTGTCTCTAGACTGGAAGGACAGATTTGTCTATGCCTTCCCCCCAATTCCTTTGATCCCAAGGGTCCTGCAGAAACTAGGGTCAGAAGGAGCACAAATGATTCTGATCGCTCCATTTTGGCCCAGGCAAGTTTGGTTGTCTTCAACAATTCTCAGAGGAACCGCCGCTTCCTCTTCCTCTGTCACAAGGTTTGTTGACCCAGGAGCAGGGGACCCTGGTTCATCCAGGTCTCAAGTCCCTTCAGCTTCATGCATGGCTCCTGCAGACATAGCCCAGGCCTGCTTTGGAGTTTCTCCCCAGGTGGCGGAGATTCTGGTAGAGGCTAGAAACCCTCCACCAGATCTACCTATGCCACGAAGTGGAAAAGATTCACA
This sequence comes from Neoceratodus forsteri, assembly GCA_016271365.2. Taxonomy (NCBI): domain Eukaryota; kingdom Metazoa; phylum Chordata; order Ceratodontiformes; family Ceratodontidae; genus Neoceratodus; species Neoceratodus forsteri. The sequence continues at coordinate 125,361,840 of JADMNL010000031.1, forward strand.
ATCTGGGCGGCTTCAAAGGACGTTGAGCCTTTCTCCTGCCCTGTTGGTCGTCTGCTGGAGTACCTGCGTCATCTCTTAGATCTGGGTCTTAGTCATTCCTCCCTGAAGGTCCACATGGCGCGATTTCGGCCTATCGGTGTTTCCCTTTGCAGACAGAGCGTTTGCTCAGCTGGAGGTTTCAAGACTTTCCTCAGAGGGTTCTCCACGGAGAACCTTCTATCGAGTTCCTGCCCTCCTTGGGATTTGAATTTGTTCTTGAGAAACTAACTCTGCCTCCCTTTGAGCGGCAGCTTCCATGAACTTGAAGTTCCTCTCCTGGAAGACACTTTTTCTTGGCCATTACCTCTGCTCAAAGGAGTTCCGCGCTCCAGGCCCTAATGTGTAAAATTCCATACTTAATTTTCCACAAAGGCGATAATGGCTCTCGTACCAATCTAAGTTTCTCCCCAATGTGATAGCGGAGTCTACTCTGAACCAGTCCATAGTTACCCGCCTTTTTTACGCAGTACTCCAATCAAGGGGAGTATTTGTTACATACTATGGACGTTCACGGGATTCTGAGATACTACACTAACCAGACGAAGGATCTCAGAAAGACAGATCAACTCTTTGCCTCTTTTGCTCTGAAAAGGGAAGGCAGTGCTGTTTCTAAGCAATGCCTATCCAAATGGTTAGCTCATTGCATCAATTTCTGTTATGACAAGTACAACAAGACCCTCCCGGTTCAAGTCAGAGGCCACTCCACCAGAGTCGCCGCTGCCTCAGCGGCTTGCTTCAAGAATATGTAGGTGGCAGACATCTGTGCTGCCGCCACCTGGACCTACGTCCATACCTTTACGAAACATTACAGTTTGGATATTGCCTCTCGCTGTAGAGCAGGCTTTGGGCTGGCTGTTCTGCAAGGCCTCCTTTCTTAAGGCCTTCACAGCTAGAGGATCTACTCTGAGTAGCTTTCCTCCTCCCGTGTGCTTCTCCTTGTTCCAGACTGCTTGGGACTCAGTCCTATATGTAATTACCTACTGCAGAGCCCTCTCGAGTAAGATAGTTGCATAAGAGACTTACTGCTAACAGTAGATCTTACTTGATGGGCTCTTGCAATAAACTATTACATGAGAGACACTGCACATGACTGGCGGCAGGATACGGAAAATTTCTAACTAGCGGTCCCTGGCGAGGACTGCCCCGTCAGGTGACTGGCGTCGGGAGGCGTCGGAATAAAGGGTGGTCTCTGGCCCGCCTCCCAGTTCTTTCCCGCCGGTTGGCTCGTGCAGCGCTCATGGAAAAGTTAGATGCTTAAATCAGCCCTATTTTGTTAGTTTTTGTACCGTGCTTTTTCGACTAACGCCAGTACCATCGTCGGTGTATGCGTCCCCTACACCTTCCGAGCACAAAATAAGCAATTTGTGTGGCGCCAACTACCGCACAAGGACGGCCATTCCCTGTGCCTGTTCTGCCTAGGCCACAATCACCAGGTTGAGAAGTGCCAACAGTGCCTCAGCTTCAACGCGGCTGCCCGGAAGAGGTGGCAGCAATCCCTGGAAGCTCGCATTCTGAAGAAGAAAATGAGTTCAGTGGAAAAGGAGCTCAAACTGAGGCAGGCGTCCACTTCCCCGAAGGCCATCGGAAGAAGGAGAGGGACAAGGGCTCCTCTACCGCGTCTCCCTCAGGAGTCTTGGGGACACAGGTAACTTCTCCTCCGGGGAACCGCTCCTCGACTGCCACCTCGGAGGTTTCTGAGGGGGCGTCGGCCCACCAGTGTGGCTTCAGCGCTCGGACCTTGCAGGCGCCTCCGGGTGGTGGAGGCCTCCGCCCCTGGTTCGGCCGCAGGCTTGCGGCCTACCACTGCGGGTGACTCCGGCAAGTCGGGCGTCGGCTCCTCCGACATCTGCCCGGAGAGGGCCGGTAAGACGCCCGACCCTTCGGGGCGGCGTGCAGCCTCTACTCAACCTGCCTCGTGATGGCTCTCATAAGTCGGATGTTGGCTCCTCTGGCAACCGGCCGAGCTCGCCGTTAGCCTCACGTCGGCTCGTCCGAGTCCGGCTGGCAAAGGAACCGACGACAGAACCCGCCCACGACCATAGTACCTGGTTTCCCACAGCCTTCGCTGCAGCCTGGGGACCCTGAGTCTCCTAACACTCACCCCAGGGATTTCTCCCCTCCATCCCCAGGCGAAGTTGGGGATCTTCCTCCTCCGTCAGTGCTTCCACCACCTGGTGCGCTGGATCAGAGGTCGGCTCCCCGGACGCAGACTTTGACACCGGCCCCTCCAATGTCGGCCCTGACGCCGGTCCTATCAACTCCGAGAGACATCCCGCTCCCGTCGGGCCCTCCACCCTCCACTGTGGACCCGCCCATGAGGCCACCGGCCGGGCCATCTGCTCCGGCAGCCTCCCGGGTATCCTCCGTCCTATCCAACGCTGGCGTACCAGGGACCGCAGTATCCGACGCCACAGTACCCGACGCCGGGCTACCCGCAGTCGGGTTTTGGATACGCTCCATACGGTTATAGCCCATATCCTTATCCCCCGCCTCCTCCTCGACCGCTCTTGCGGCCGCCAGTGGACCTGCAGGAGACTCTGGCCTCCTGGGGGGCTGAGGCCAAGGCTCAGCTCACCAAAGAGGTCGAGAGCCACCTTCCGACGATGGTGCCGTCCCAGGTTCCCATACGTCCGAGGCGGCACACTCCCTCACCTCCTCCGGATTCCAGGGTTCTTCCGTCTGGATCCAGAGAAGGGCAGGACATACTTCCAAGGATCCGCTCTCCGGTCGGGAAAGGAGAGTCTCTTTCCTCTTCATCCTCCTCTTCACCCTCGGACTCCTCGGATTCTTCCGACGGTTGCTCTGAGAGAGACAAGCAGCCACGGTCTCCATCGAAGCCCAGGCCAAGGACTCTTCCGGAGGATCATTCCTTTATGGAGTTGCTTAGGAAAATCCAGGAGGTTCATCAGTGGCACTCCCTGGAACCAGATCCTCAGTGTCTGAAACTCGCTGAACATCTGGATCTGCCTGTGACAGCTCCTACCTTGGTGCCACCCTGGATAGAGCCTCACGCTGACCTTGTTACCACTATATGGAAACAGCCGTCGGCTTTAGCCCCACTTTCTAGGAAGTCGAACAGGCTATATCAGGCTCCAGAGGGTGTTGATTTCCTGGATTCTCACCCTCGTGCCAACTTGGTCGTAATTAGCGCCGCTCGCGGCCGGTTGGCCAGCCCCAAACATCTTAGCTCGTCACCACCTGATAAGGAATCACGCCTTCTGGACCAGTATGGGAGAAAGATTTACGCGTCTTCCACGCTGGGGATCAGGGCCCTAAACTGTCGGCCATATGGGGGACTACCAGAAGCCATTCTGACTCAGGTGGAAGCCAAACTGGACTCCTTGCCTGACTCCTAAGTCAAGCAGGAGTTGGCTGATCTTGTCCTGTCTGCTCGTTCAGCCAGTCGACCCGTGCTTCGTGCAACATACGATGCAGTGGACACTGCTGGTGGGCTCAGCTTTCACTGTAGGCCTACAGCGTCATGCTTGGCTCAGTGTGTCAGGGTTGGTTCCGGAGGTGCAGTCTGCTATCCAGGAAGCACAGGAAGGGGTCAGTGCTTTTCGGGGGTGATGTCAAGGACATCATCACCGATTTGCAAGAGAAGGGGACGGCACTGAAGTCAGTTGATTCCATGTACCATCCCCATCAGCAGCAGCGCCGTTGCTTTTGCAGACTGAATCGGCCAAAGGCGAAACCCCAGGGAAGGCAGGCCACAAAACGTCGGGCCCCCGCAGCTGCTAAGCCCCCGCCCAAAAAAGCAGCGGGTGCTTCAGCTGCGGCGCTGCCCCACACCACCTGACTCCTTTTGTCTCCCACTACTTCCGGACTTCCCGGAGGAACCGGTAGGAGGGCGGTTTTCCCTCCACCTTCCGGGATGGGAGAGGATAACCACAGATTCTTGGGTGCTCCAGCTCATAGCAGAAGGACACTCTATTCAGAAACCACCCCGCCACCCCCCTCTGAAGTCGTCGTATTCATGGGAACATCTTCTCTTGGTCCAGGAGGAAATTTCGGCTCTCCTGCTGAAACAAGCAATAGAGCCCGTCCCCCTTCATCTGCGAGGGACTGGTTACTATTCCCATTTCTTCCTGGTCCCAAAGAAGACAGGAGATCTCAGACCAATTTTGGATCTCAGTTCCCTGAATCTTTTCGTAGAATACAAAAGGTTCAGGATGCTCTTTGCAGAACCTTCTGTCCCTCCTCCGGCCGGGTCAATGGCTGTGTGCTCTGGATATGCAGGATGCTTATCTGCACATTCCCATTCACCCATCTCATCGCAGATACTTTCGTTTTGCGTTCCAGGGGGACAACTACCAGTTTAAGGCGCTCCTGTTTGGTCTATCCTCGGCCCCCCGAGTGTTTACCAAATGCCTGGCAGTGGTGGCGGCCCACCTGCGTACCAGGGGAGTGCAGGTTTTCCGTGCCTGGACGATTGGCTCCTAGCGGCCCCATCCAGGGAGGAACTCCTGCGTTGCCTCTCCTTACCCGCGGTTTTGCCTGCCTGGGTATTACCATCAACCATTCCAAGTCTCATCTGGTCCCATCCCAGAGACTACAATTTATTGGGGCGATTCTCGATATGACCACGGGCAAGGCCTTCCTGCCTCCGGACAGGGTGTCCACCCTCCAGACCCAAATAAGTCTGCTGTCCAACTGCAGGATGGTCTCTGTGAGGTCGGTCCTTCGCCTTCTCGGGCTCATGGCGGCTGCTATCCAGATGGTCTCGCGCTCGACTCCACATGAGAATTTCTCAGTGGACTCTACGCTCTCAATGGGATCAGCTAATGGACGACCTAGATTACCCAGTTATGGTCTCCTCGCCGATGCTTCGAGACTTGCAATGGTGGATGGTTCGAGAGAACCTGTTTCGGGGAGTTCCTTTTTCGTCCTCCCCCCTCCCAGACTCTAACCACAGACTCCTCAGGCGAAGGTTGGGGAGTCCATCTAGGCCCTCATCGGACCCAGGGCTCCTGGTCCAAGCTAGAACAAGCTGTCCACATCAGTGTGCTCGAGCTTCAGGCAGTGTTGTACGCTGTCCAAGCCCTTCACCAATACATCCTTCCCGGCCACTTAGCTGTCCAGATGGACAACATGTGTGTGGTGTGGTACATCAACAAACAGGGAGGGACTCTGTACTACCCCCTTTGCAGGGAGGCAATGAGGGTTTGGGATTGGGCAACACAACACGACCTTCACCTCACGGCAATTCACGTTCCGGGAGTCTACAACACCCTGGCAGGCAGGCTAAGTCGCTCTACTGCTCTGACTCACGAGTGGGAACTGGACCAAAGAGATCCTAGACAATATCTTCGGCTTTGGGGAACACCACAGGTCCGACCTGTTCGCATCCTCTAATCGCCAAACTTGCGTCTCTGCTCGCTTCGTTCCAGAGGAGGCGCTTTGGGCGACGCTTTGTCTCTAGACGGGAAGGACAGATTCGTCTATGCCTTTTCCCCCAATTCCACTTATCCCACGAGTCTTGCAGAAACTAGCTTCAGAAGGAGCGCGAATGATTCCGATCGCTCTTTCCTGGCTCAGGCAAGTTTGGTTCTCTCTTCTACAACAATACTCAGAGGATCCTCCTCTTCCTCGATCTCGAGGTTTACTGACCCAGGATCAGGGGACCATGGTCCATCCAGGCCTCAAATCCCTTCAATTGCATGCATGGCTCCTGCAGACTTAGCCCAATCTCGTTTTGGAGTGTCTCCCAAAGTGGTGGAGATTTTCATGGAGGCCAGAAAACCCTCCACCAGATCCACTTATGCCATGAAGTGGAAAAGATTCACTCTCTGGGCTGCTTCCAAGAACGTGGAACCCTTCTCCTGTTCAGCGGGGCTTCTGCTGGATTATCTACGTTATCTGTTTGACCTGGGTCTCAGTCATTCTTCTCTGAAGGTACACATGGCGACCATCTCAGCCTATCCTGTTCCCTTCGCAGACCAAGCTTTCGCTCAACTGGAGGTCTCTAAGACCTTTCTCAGAGGGGTCCTCCATCTGAGGCCCCCATCCGTACTCCTGCTCCCCCTTGGGACTTGAACTTTTTTCTCAACTTACTCTCCCTCCCTTCGAACCTGCAGCTTCTGCGGATTTGAAGTTCCTTTCGTGGAAGACTCTCTTCCTGGCGGCCATCACTTCTGCTCGGAGAATTTCCGAGCTCCAGGCCCTGATGTGTAAAATCCCATACTTGATTTTTCACAAGGAACGTGTTGCTCTTCGCACGAATCCTAAGTTTCTCCCTAAAGTAGTAGCCGAGTCTCTTCTAAATCAGTCCATAGAGTTACCTGCCTTCTTTACGCAGTACTCTAATCAAGGGGAGTATTTACTCCATACTATGGATGTTCAACAGATTCTGAGATACTACACAAACAGGACGAAGGATCTCGGAAAGACTGATCAGTTGTTCGTCTCTTTTGCTCACAAAAGGGAAGGCAGTGCTGTTTCCAAGCAATGCCTGTCTAAGTGGTTGGCTCATTGCATCACTTTCTATTATGACAAATATAACAAGACCCTACCGGGTCAAGTAAGAGGCCACTCCACCAGAGCAGTAGCTGCCTCAGCGGCCTGTTTCAAAAATGTGTCTGCAGCAGACATCTGTGCTGCCGCCACCTGGACTTCTGTCCATACCTTTGCTAAACACTACAGTTTGGATGTTGCCTCTCGCCATAGAGCAGGCTTCGGGCTGGCTGTTCTGCAAGGCCTCTTGTCTTGAGGCTTGCACGGCTAGAACTGCATTTTGGAGTAGTTTTCCTTCTCCTGGTGCCTCTTTGTTCCAGACTGCTTGGGATTCAGTCCTGTATGTAATTACTTACTGCAAGAGCCCTCTCAAAGTAAGATAGTACAGTTACATAAGAACTTACCCTAACAGTAGATCTTCGAGAGAGGCTCTTGCAGTAGGTAATACCTTCCCGCCCTCCATCCCCCCTAAGGTTCTTTAGCCCCTTTTCTAGTTAAGAAAATATCCGCTTCTATCTTCCGGCATTTGTTGGCCGTTGGAAAAGAACTGGAAGGTGGGCGTTAGGGACCGCCCCTTTATACTGACGCCGGTCACCTGACCTGGGGGGCGGTCCCTCGCCAGGGACTGCTAGCTAGAAATTTTTCCATGGGGTGCTGCCGACGTCCGTCCTGTATGTAATTACCTACTGCAAGAGCCTCTCTCGAAGATCTACTGTTACGGTAAGTTCTTACATAACTGTATTTTCCTTCCCAAAGTGGTATCAGATTTTCACCTGAACCAATCTATGACTTTGCCTGTATTTTTTATTGACCATTCCTCCTCAGGAGAGAGGAGGTTGCAGTCTTGATAAGTGTTCTGAGTTACTACATAGAATCCACTAAATCTCACAGAAACTACTATTCCCAGTTCCTTACTTATGGAGAGGTGGGTAAGGGTAAACCTGCCACTGAGAGAACCATTGCTAGATGGATTCTCTTATATAGAGTTCTGCTATTCAAAATTGGGGAAGGAGTCTCCATCAGGCCTGAGGGCTCACTCCACCAGAGGTACAGCTGCCTCGGTGGCAGCTGCCAGGGATATACCCTTAGTGGAAATTTGTAAAGCAGCCACCTGGAAGACTGTTCACACATTTACCAAGCATTATTCCCGCGACATTCAGTCAAGAAGTGATGCTAGGATTGGCACAGCAGTATTGCAGATCCTGTTCCCAAAATAGGTTCTGTAGATCTTATTTCGAGAAACAGCTCTTGCAGGAGGTTACACCATTAGGACTGAAGCCGGCAGGTGCCAGGAACCCACAGAAACTTTCTAGCTAGCAGTATACAGCGGGGACCGCCTCAGACGTCGGCCCTGCCCCCGACGTCGGGTGTAGTACAAAAGGAGGCGGTCCCCCCCGGAATCCCCAGTTCTAGGGACATGGATATGTTGTTCATCCACACTCATTGCAGTATCCTTGCCGCTTTAAATCTTGGCCGAAGGTGTCTTCAAGCTTGCTCCTCCCACCCACCCGGGTGGTATAACTCGGCCCGCCCCACGGACGCCAGAGATCTTCCTTACCGCTGGAAGTCAGGTTCTCCTTAACGCTTCTCGCTTATGACTGGTTCCTATTTCTCCGCTTATGGATTTAAAAAAAATTTGCAAAAAGACTTCTTTAGTCTCGATCCCTCGCGCTGCGTATGGACAACCGACCTCGGTTTCGGAGATGCCCATGCGGGCAGAAGATGTCTCGGACGGATCCACACCCACGTGTGTCTACTGCTTAGGCCTTGAGCACCCACCCCAGGCTTCATGACTCTGTGCTCATCTTCTCGGCCACGTCCTCAAGACCGTAGCTGCCCGATTGCAACTGGGTCGTCTCGGAAGCGCTTCCTCCGGTGAAGTCCAAGGAGGCCCGTTGGCGGTGTCACGCGGCGGGTTTCGGCGGATCAGTTCGAGCGGATGGTCGCCTCGAAGAGGAGGCGGCGCGGGTCAGACTTTCCTCGGCCTGCATTTATCCCGCCTTCTGGGTTCTTCCTACACGGCTTCCTTTATGGAGCTTTGTCTGTCCCTCTCCACTAAAGGAGTAGGGGCTGCGCCTGCTGGACCTTTTCTCGGTCCAAAAGAGGGACAAGGGTAGTCCCTCCGTCGACGCTTCTTGGGAGCGGGAAGGTCCCTCTCGGCCGCCGACCGGCCGGCTTTCGGTCACTGCAGCTTCGCCACTGGCCTCACGGTGTCCCCTGGCCAGGTCAGTTGACCGAGACTCCTGACCGATGAAGTCTAGATTTTCTCACTCCATTGACGGGCTGTCGCCTTAGCAGCCGAGATCCCTCCCCGGTTCCCCGGAGGAGTTGAGAGATCCTGCTCGCCTTGTGCCTCCGTCCCGAGCCTCGGATGGACCTTCCGAGCCGGCGGGAGTGTCGGTTCTGCCGACACCTCCCTGCACCGACCCCGGAAATTCGGGACTCGGTCTCGGGTCTGACCTCTTGCTGGGTCCAGCTGCTTCCCACCGCCATAGGCGGTCCCCGGCCCGCATCGCGGTAAGCCGGCGTCGCCGCCGTCCGCCCTCCCCTCCTCGGATGAGGGGAGGCTTCGTGCAATTGCCGTCGGACGGCACGAGGACCTTATGGCAACAGCTCCTCCTGGCGGGAATAAGCCACCCGCGCCTTCCCCGCCATTATGGCTGTCACCGGAACGGCCGAACCACAACCCTCGACTTGCCCGAGGAGCCTATACCCAGGCCGGTTGTTCGCCAAAACCAGCTCAGCTCCATCGATTGCGGTGGAACCTCCGCCTCCACAGCCACCAATTGGGGTCCGACCAAGGATTCTCGGTCGGTAGGGTTTACCCCATCGGCTGTCAGTTACCCCTCACTCCCGACCGACCTCGCAGGTGAAGGGTGGCTCAGGCCAGAGGCAGCTCTTCAGGACTCTTCCGGTCCGAAGATGATTCCTCCTTCTTCCAAGCGACTGGACTTGGAGTCTTCAGGAGGTCAGCCAATGGACGATAGCCCGTCGTCCTTCCTAGGACTGCTTCGCTCATCTCGGAGTCTACCGGATGGAGCTCGAACCCGCTTCCAAACGGCCAGGTATCCCCTCACGGAGATTCTGGACCGAGGGATTCTCCTGACGGAGGCCTTTCCGGTGGCCCGAGGCCATAGTGGGTCCAGCACTGGAGACTTTGGCAGCGCCCTGGCATCCAGCCCTCGCCTTGACCAGGATGGCCAGGAAATATGGTCCCCTAGGTTCCTTGTCCGGTTTTTGGTTACCCCTCTGCTGGGGGTTGGTACACCGACAGCGTTTTCGGTAGCACGCAGCGCCAGGGATGGACAAACCTCTGACAAGGAGTCCAAGAAATTGGACTATGTCGGGCGAAAAGTCTACGCTCGTCCTCTCGACTTCGTCCCAGGCCAGTTCGCCGCCGTCCTCATGGCACATTTTTCTCATGCCCTGTTGGGCTCCCTGGATGAGGTCATCCTCATCTTCCGCCGATCTGCAGACTACGGTTAAGCAGGTGCGGGACCAGAACAGGAGCAGTGGCCAAACAGCAGCTCCAGACTGCTTTGGATGTAGGGACTCATGTGCCAGATGGTGGCGGCCGCGAGTGGCTATCGTCGGCGGGCTTGGCTGAGGATATCCACCTTTACTGGATACCCAGCACAAGTTGGCGGATGTTCCCTTTTGGGACTGACCTCTTGGCCCTGGGGTGGAAGGTCACCTGCAGAGGATCGAGAAGTCCAATGCCACCTTGGACTCGGTCTCTTCCGCTCAGAAGGACAAAGGCCGCCAAACCACAGCCTAAGCCCTTTCGTCCTTCTGTGCCCCGGCGCGCGCCGACCCAGCAACGTCAGGGCCAGCAGGCTCGGCCTTGGCATCCCAAACCCAAGCCGCCGGCTTCCTCTAACAGAGGCAGGAGAAGGGCCCAGGAGGTCCTCGGCGGTCCCTCCTCCAAGCCTGCCAGTGACGGGCTGAGGGGTGTCGCCCCATCCCGTCACCCTTACCCTGGGTCCCCGTGAGAGGCGGTCCAGCCTTCCCGTTCCGCCTGGTCGCTGTTACCACCGGACAGGTGGGTCTTGGAAGGTGGTGGGAAGAGGCTGCCTCTGGAATTGAGCAGGCACCACCCTTCAGAGCCGTAAGCCCCTCGGGGGGCCGGGATCCCCAGCCTCACTGGCGGCTCGATCAGCCCGACATCCTCTCCTCCTCCAGAAGGAGGTGGTAAGAGAGGTGGTGGACCCTCCCTTCAGACCAGGGTTTGTGTCCAGGTACTTCCTGGTTCCGAAAGCAGACGGGGGCTGGCGCCCATTCTCAACCTACACGGCCTAAACAAGTTCCTAAGGTCTCGAACCTTCAGGATGGTCACTCTGCTCAGATAATACCATCCTTGGAGCGCGGCGTGTGGTTCTGCTCTCTGGACTTGCAGGACGCCGTTTTCACGCCCCTATCCGTCCGTCTCACCAGAGATTCCTTGCTTCAATGGAAGGATCTCTCTTCAGTTCAAGCCCATGCCCTTCGGCTTGTCTCCAGCTCCCAGGGTCTTCACCAAATGCATGGCAGTGGTGACAGCATTCCTGGGCGCCGAGGGTCCGGTGTACCCTTACCTGGGCGACTGGCTGATAGCAGCTCCCTCCAGGAAGGAGGCGGAGTGGTCCAGAGATCTGGCCCTCCAGGTCTGCTCTCAACTGGGCCTCCTTGTCCAGCAGGCCAAGTCGGAACTCGAGCGAAGCAGGTGATTTATTCAGTCGAGCAGCTCGACTCTCTTCGAGCCAGAAGCTCCCGGCGGACAGGGCCGAGGTTCTTTCCTCCCTTTGCCCGATCATTTCTGGTTGGGCAATTAGCAGCCTGCCGGGACTTCCTGCGCCTCCTGGGTCTCATGGCGGCCTGTACCAGCGTGGTCCGTTGGGCCCGCTGGAACATCGTCCCCTTCAGTGGGGACTGGCCAGCCAGTGGTCTAGCGCTCCGATCCCTTGGACCAGCTTGAGTCGGTGACACAGGGGATGTGGAATGCTCTCCAGTGGTGGACCGTTCCAGATCAATTGCAGGAGGGCATCCGTTCGTCGCCCGAGCCGACCGGTCTCTCTGTCGACCGATGCCTCTCTGATGGGTTGGGTGCCCATCTGGGGAACACGGGCTCATGGCCTCTGGTCCCATGAGGGTCGATGCCACATCAACCTGCTGGAGCTCCGGCGGTCCGCCTAGCTCTCACCGCCTTTGCTGCTCCGTTCCTCCGGGTCGTGGTCCAGTCAGGCGGACAATACCACGACCATGTACTATCTAAACCGCCCAGGCGGGGACGCGCTCCATGCTTCTATGCAAGGAAGCTCTCGCATTTGGTCACTCGTGCGCGCCTGGAGGCGGATCTCCTAGCCATTCACGTGGCAGGAGCCTCCAACACCCTGGCCGATGCCCTGAGCGGATAGGGGCTGCATCCCACAGTGGTCTCTCCTGCAGGTAGTACAGCATCTGTTCTCCTTTGGGGCACACCCTCAGGTGGACCTGTTTGCCTCCCACGGAGGCAGCTGAGGTCTGTTCCATGCCGCCCCTCAGCGGGGCTCGCTGCAGGGGATGCCTTCGAGGCAATGGACCCCGGGCCTCTTTTAGCCTTCTCCCATTTCCTTGATCCAAGGTGCTTCTCAAGGCGCAGGAGGACAAGGCGCGGGTGATTCTGATAGCCCCAGACTGGCCTCGCCAGTGCTGGTACCCAGATCTCCTCAGTCTCAGCTCCAGGACTCCGCGGCAGCTTCCAGCTCGCCCGGACCTGCTCTCAGTCAATCAGGGGAAGGTGTTCCATCCGGACCTTCAATCCCTGCACCTGACGGCCTGGTTCCTGAGCGGCTAGAGTTCCAGGCTTTGGGTCTTTCCGACGAGGTCCTCAATGTAGTTGAGGCGTCCCGTAAGAGTCGACGCAAAATGCTATGCCTTCAAATGGAAAAGGTTTTCCATTTGGTGTCAGAGCAAAGGCTTGGACCCTTCCTCCTGTTCCTTGGCAAGCATCTTGGACTATTTATGGTCCTTTTCTAGTCAAGGCTTAGGTCGGCGACCTAAGGGTGCACCTGACAGCCATCTCTGCTTACCGGGCGGGCCGGGGAAGCAGTCGGTGGCGCAGGAGAAGGTGGTCTGGCGCCTTTTTCAAGGCCTTGATCACATTTCCCTCAGTCTTGAACCCCCACCTCCGTAGGATCTACTGCTGGTACTGGCTAAGCTCATGGGCAAGCCATTAGAACCTATGCACAGGTGTGCTCTCTCTCACCTGTCGTGGAAGACCGCCTTCTTGGTGGCTATCCACGTCCAGCCAGAAGGATGGGAGAGCTCCAGGCTTCCATCCGAGTCTCCTTACCTGGTCTTCCACAGGGACAAGGTTGTCCTGCGCCCCACCCGAAATTCCTTCCGAAGGTGGTGTCGGAGTTTCACCTTAACCAGGTGTTGACTCTGCGGTGTTCTACCCCAATCACACCTCGGAGGCCGAATATGGAAACCATACTCTGGATCCTAGAAGAGGCGCATTATTATAAGGAGCGCCCGGCTGAAGTATGAGGAGAGGTTCGCCAGCTGTTTGTCACCTACGCTGAAGCCGCATCTGGCAGACCTGCAGCCAAGCGGGACGATAGGCAGGTGGGTAACCTCCTGCATAGATCTCTGCTATAAGTTAGCGAGCATGGAGCCTCCCAGAGGGATAAGAGCTCATTCTACCCGCCATACTGCTGCAACGGTGGCTGCTTCCAGGGACGTCTCATCCAGAAATCTGCAGGGCTGCTGCCTGGAAGTCAGCAAACACCTTCATTACCCACTACACACATCGACCTTGAGTCACCGGGATGCTGGTTTGGGGACCTCGGTTCTCAGTCTCTCTTTCCCAAGTAAGTAATATGGGGTGTGCGTTTGCTCCTCCTCCGGAGAACTGCTAGAGTCTGCCAATGAGTGTGGATGAACAACATATCCATGTCCCTAGAAATACAGGTTACTCACCTGTAACAGGAGTTCTAGGAATGGTATATGTTGTTCATCCTACATTCCCACCCGACCTCCCGGCTTAAACGCACAACCTGAGCTTCCAGCGGGCCAGATCTGGCGTCATGGGGCGGAGCCGAGAGTTATACCACCCGGGTGGGTGGGAGGAGCAAGCTTGAAGACCTTCCGGCAAGATTTAAAGCGGCAAGGATACTGCCAATGAGTGTGGATGAACAACATATACCATTCCTAGAACTCCTGTTACAGGTGAGTAACCTGTATTTCTTTTCACGCCGTCAACTCTCCAGCATCGGCCTCTCGGTCTCTACCTAGCGTACAACTACTACAGAACTTTCTGTATGTTTTTTCGCAAACTGATGTCCTCTCCAACTCCTTCGCTTGAGGGTCACCTTTCTAAGTGTGCCTGCGGAAAACAGATCCCTTTCAAGGATCCTCACTCCTCCTGCGTGCGTTGCCTAGGCTCGGACCATGATACCAAGGACTGCACCTTTTGCCAAGGGTTCAATAGCCGCACCAGGATCCGCCGTCAGAAGGCACTACAGGTGTATCTTCTGAAAGAAAAGCTCAAAAGGATGGACCAAGAACCTTCCTCCAGGGGAGAATCGTCCTCGAAGGCCCATAAGCACCGGGAGAAGGTTAGGTCTAGGGCTCGGTGACAGCGCCCCCCCGGTTAAGGTCCGCTCTTCAGGCGGCTCTTCTTCACTCCAGCCAATCAAGATTTTGAGGCACTCTGCTTCTTCCACTCCATCCAAGGCCTCTTCCGAGTGGAGTGCCATAAATCTTCGTCTGCCACCATACGTTGGAACACTGACTCCAGATCAGTCTCCCAACCTCCCAGAGGTCCTGTTCCACCTCCAAGACAGACTAAGGACCTGACGTCCCTGAAGCAGGTGTCGGACCCGACGTCGGCCAAGCATCAGAAGTCTGCCAGATGTCTGTTGCCGGCCGGGCATTCACAGTATCCGAGGGAGTTGGCCAAGAGGCCGACGGCATCGCATTCTCCGGAGTGGAAGACCACCCCCCCACCCCTGTCACCTGGCGGACGTTGGTCACAGGGATTCGACTGAGGATGCTACCTTGGCCGAAGACCAGGCGGACGACACCGAGGATGCCGAGCTCCCTCGGGAACCTTCCCCGAACCCGGAGACACCTGGGGACCCGACCCCGGCGACAGACCACCGGCGCCAGGCCCGTCGGTTATGAATATTGAAGTAGTAAAGGAGCTCTTTACTTTTTGGTGGGACACCATCCGAAAGGATGTGGTCTCTGTTAAACCTTCTCCTGCTCCTTCACCTCCTATGCCCCCTCCTCCACCAAAGGGGCCAGCAGGACGACCACCAACCCCCAAGGAACAGACTCCACCTTCTAGGGGCAGATCTAAAGACAGGAGAAGGCCTTCCTCCAGATCTCCATCAGGGTCTCCCAGCCCCAAGCGAGCCAGATGGCGTTGGTTTACTCCGGAGGAGGACTCCAGATCGGGCACCTCGGACTACTCCAGATCTCCTTCTCCGGTCAGCATCTCCTCTCCTGACCCACTGACCTCCCCAGGTCTCCTCCGGATGATCCCTCTTTCGCTGAGATCATGAGGCACATCCAGGACAACATGGGGTGGGATGATGAAGACCTTGACCGTGAACGACAACGCCTTGCCTGCTATCTTCGGCAGAAAGACCTGAAGCCTGTGGTAATCCCACCCTTGGTGGACACTTTTGCGGACATCACCAAGGCTGCATGGAAGCGTCCGCACTCCACTCCCGCAGTGCCGAAGAAGGCAGACCGCCTGTACAAGGCTCCGAGAGATGACCAGTACTTGGCTAAACAATCTCTGGCAGACTCCCTGGTCATCACAGCCTTGCATGACTGGTCTCAAAGACCTCAACACATGAGCACACAGCCACCGGACCAGGAATCCAAGCAATTGGATGCCCTGTGGAGGTGCACGTACGCGGCTGCTACATGCGCCATCAGGTCCCTGGACTATCTTACCCACATGGTACAGTTTCAGAACGCCCTGTGGGAACAAGGCCAGGACCTGGTAGATAAGCTTCCCGACGGCAATCAAAAGGCGGAGCTCCTCAATCTTCTCCGCACAGGGTCAGATGCGAGTACCCAAGTGCTACGAGCCACATATGATTCTGCGGACTCATCTGCCAGAGCGGCAGCTTCAGGCATTTGTCTCTGGAGACACTCTTGGCTCCGCGTCTCCAGCTTCACCCCGGACGTACAGAAGAACATTCTTGACGTCCCGTATAATGGCGAAGTATTCTTTGGTGAACCCTCGGAGAAGGTCATCACCAAACTCCAGGACGCAGGGAAGGCAGTCTGATCTGTACAGACCATGTACAGATCCAGGCCTAGTTCCTTTCGTAGGAACCAGAGCTGCTTTCGCAGCCAGCAACAAAGGCAGCAGCCACATTCCGGCCAGCAGCAAAGGGGCACTTTTCAGCGTAAAGCCCAGGCCAAGTTGTCCCCAGGCAGAGGCCAACGTTGCACAAAACCGGCCCAGCCCGCAGGGACCAGTGCTGTCACAGCATGACTCCTTCCCAGCCCCGGCCCCCCTCTGGATCAACAGACACAAAAGGTTGGGGGTCGCATCGCTCACCACTTTTTAGGGTGGGAGTCTATCACCACCGACAGGTGGGTTCTTCAGTTGGTCAAGAAAGGTCATTTCATAGAATTTCTCTACCACCCACTGGCAAGACCTCCCCTGCTCTCCTTTTACTCGGGTCAGCATGCCCTGCTCATACAGCAGGAGGTGCTCGTGCTTCTGGAAAAAGAAGCCATAGAGCACGCACCACGGAACCAGAGGGGTCTAGGATACTATTCTCACTTCTTTCTGGTTCCAAAGAAGACAGGGGACCTCCGTCCAATACTGCACCTCAACGACTGTACAAACTCTTCCGCATGGTGACCCTCCCAGGTCTGATACCCATGCTCAAGCAGGATGCCTTTCTAGCATCCCTAGACATGCAGGATGCCTACCTGCATATACCTATTGCTCAGGCGCAAAGGAAGTTTCTGTGCTTCGAGTTTCAGGGTCGCCACTATCAGTTCCGAGCCCTCCTTTTTGGGCTGTCATCGGCACCTTGGGTGTTTACGAAGTGCATGGCGGTCGTAGCCGCATCTCTGAGGAGACAAGGCCACTACGTGTTCCCCTACCTGGACGATTGGCTTCTCATGGCACCCTCCTGGGAGGCCCTGATGTCTGCTATTCACTGCATTCGGTTTCTATTCGAGACGGGCATTATCAATCACGAGAAGTCAAGCCTGGTTCCGTCCTAGACTCTGCAATTCATAGATGCAGTTCTGGACACCATCCAAGGGAAAGCTTTCCTCCCCCCGGACAGAGTGGAGCACATCAGATCCCTCATCAGGGACGTTTCGGCGAAGACCGTTCCTGCCAGACAGGTCCTTTGCCTGCTCGGACACATGGCTGCGGCCATTGCAACAGTCCCTCTAGCCCATCTCCACATGCGGGTAACCCAGTGGATGCTTAAGGGTCCAATGGGACGAAAAGCATCTGCAACATTCAATCCGGATCACGAAGGCCGTAATCCGAGATTGGCAATGGTGGCTAGATTCAAGGAATCTTTCGGTGGGAGTCCCCTTCATCGCGCCGTCCCCGACTGTGACACACTCCACGGACGCCTCAGGGCTCGGCTGGGGAGCACACCTCGACGGTGTCCAGTCTCTGGGCCTGTGGACAGACCAAGAGACTCGTCTCCACATAAATATCCTGGAAATGAGGGCAGTTCTTTATGCCCTGCAGGCCTTCCAGTCTGAGATGCCACCGGGTACACTTCTGTTACAGACAGTTCCGCGGTGATGTACTACCTCAACAAACAAGGAGGCACCCATTCCTACCCGCTTTGCAGGGAGGCCATGAGAGTGTGGGATTGGGTCTTGCAACATGGCGCAAACCTCATTGCTGTTCATGTTCCAGGTGTGGACAGTGTCATCGCAGACGGCCTGATCTGCTCTCAGGCCAGAGTCCATGAATGGGAACTACTTCACGAGGTAGCAGAGGATCTATTTCGCAGATGGGTACTCCAGAATTAGACCTTTTCACGTCCCCATTCAACGCTAAACTGCCCAATTTTTGCTCGCTAGATCCAGGGCTTGGTGTTTTCTGGCGAGACGCATTGTCCCTATCCTGGGCGGGCAGATTCCTCTATGCCTTCCCCCTTTACCGTTGATCCAGAGGGTTCTTCTGAAACTTCGCAGAGAGCAAGCGACACTGATACTGATCGCGCCCTTTTGGCCCAGGCAGATCTGGTTCCCTGTTTTGCATCCGCTGTCCCAGGAACCTCCAGTGCTGTTGCCAGTCAGCTCCCACTTGCTGTCTCAGGAGGCGGGTTCCTTGGTCCACCCGGACCTCAGTTCCCTCAACCTACACGCTTGGCTGCTAGAGACATAGCCATGATGCAACACAGGATCTCGCAAGAGGTGGCAGACATTCTCGCTGCCGCCAGGAAGCCAGCTACCCATGCGACCTACGCCATGAAGTGGCGCAGATTTTGTTTATGGGTTGAAGCGCGTGGCTTTTCGCCTTTGGACTGTCCAGAGAAGTTTGTATTGGACTACCTGCTGTCCCTTTTCCAGTCAGGATTGGCTTACTCCTCGATCAAGGTACATCTCTGTGCCATCTCAGCCTATCACATCCTTATAAGCCAGCGCAGTATAGCTCAATTAGACACGACACGTGCCTTACTGAGGGGTGTCCTCCACCTTAGGCCCCCGATTAAGGATCAGATTCCACCATGGGATCTACCCTTTGTCCTGGAACAGCTTACGCTGCCACCCTTTGAACCATTCGCAGATTGCGAGCTACGTCTTTCTTGGAAGACGCTGTTTTTAGTTGCCGTTATCTCGGCCAGAAGAATTTCTAAACTACATGCACATATGTGCAAAGAACCTTATTTGGTTTTTCACCAAGACAGGGTATCCCTAAGGAGTAATCCTAAATTTCTGCCTAAGGTGGTCTCAGCACTCACCCTTAATCAGGATATCGATTTACCAGTGTATTTCCCTAAGTACTCTAATCGAGGAGAAGCCCTTCTACACACTTTAGATGTGCATAGGTGTCTCGGATACTACTTGACCAGAACCAAACACCACTGAAAATCGGACCAGCTTTTTGTCTCCCTTGCCCACAGGATGATGGGAGCTGCTGTTTCAAAACAGTATGTGTCCAGGTGGCTCATCCAGTGTATTACGTTCTGTTACCAGAAGCGCAACAAACCCGTACCGTGCTCTGTCAAGGGTCATTCCACCAGAGGAGTGGCTACCTCTTTTGCAGCTTTAAAGAACATATCCACCTCAGCTATTTGTGCTGCAGCTACTTGGAGCTCCGTTCACACTTTAATCAGGCATCACAGCCTGGATATCGCATCGAGGCGAAGAGCAGGTTTTGGTCTAGCAGTCCTTCAGGGACTTCTGTCCTAGGCTCTATCATTCGAGGATTTCTACCTTCCCTCCTCTCGATGGTGTGTGATTTCCAGGATTGCTTGGGAATCGGTCCTAATGGTGTAACCTGCTGCAAGAGCTGTTTCTTGAAGTAAGATAGTACAGTTACTTAACTTACCGTAACAGTAGATCTTCGAGAACGACTCTTGCAGCAGGTACTTTCCCTCCCACCATCCCCGCTGGAGGTAGATTCTGGTTCCAACATCCTTCTCCTAGGACAAGGCGTTCACAGCCTCTTTCTGATTGCCATTTGATGGCAGATCCTCAGTCTCCTCTTCTGATGTCATCCAGCGGCCGGGAGTCTCCGGTAGGAGAACTGGGGATTCTGAGGGACCGCCTCCTTTTGTACTATGCCTGACGTCGGGGGCGGGACAGACATCGGAGGCGTTCCCCGCTGTATATTGCTAGCTAGAAAATTTCCGTGGGGTCCTGGCGCCTGCTAACTTCAGTCCTAATGGTGTAACCTGCTGCAAGAGCTGTTCTCGAAGATCTGCTGTTACGGTAAGTTCTTACGTAACTGTACTTTCCCTCCTCCTGGTGGGGTACTGCTTATTAGTCTGCAATTAGTCAGAATACAGCAAGACTTCATGTTTGAAGAAAAAATTACTCCCCTTAGTAATGTTGTTTTTTTCTAATGGAGTCTTGCTGTATTCTAGCCTCCCCTCCTAGAACCTAGTTGTTTTGGGATGTGGGTGGGCAGGTGTAGTGCTGCACCCCAGGGGTGTACTGGTTGTTTTCTTCTTATTCTCATTATTGTCTGCCTACTTGAATTCTTTTTGGGTCTCAACTTGAGTCTTTGTTCCCTAATTTTGCATATGTATGGCCTTTTGGCAAGAATTCTAAAACAATTTCTAGGAGCGTGGATATGTTCATCCACACTCTCTGGCATGTCCCTTTCCCCTTTAATTCAAACAACATGAAGTCTTGCTGTATTCAGACATAATGCAGTTAGTCCCAGCACTTGAACTGCCCTGGAGAGGAAAGAGTTAACTCTATGCAGAAGCATAGAACGTTGAGCTCGAGCTTGGTTTTCAAACCTCTGTCTGTGGTACTTCCCAGTGTGACCGTCAGATTCTTTACTCCGCCTAACAGTGAAGTCACTCCGGAGATTTCCTCTGCTCGGTTCAGTAAAAGAGTGTGGTGTTCCGGTACTGATCTGGTTTCAAAAGAACCAGACTTTCACTGGTTCTTTTAAAAAGCCTGTGACACGGTTTGTAACCGATCGGTTGCTTTATTACCTGGCTTGAAAGCTTCTGTTGGGTAGTTTGTTAGGTTGGCCATGTCTGAGAAACCCAAGAAGAAAACCGGTCCCACTGGGTTTTAACACTGTACTGATTGTGGGGAGGCCTTTGCTAAGGCTGACCCCCACCTCATCTGTGTTTGTCTGGGGTTTAACCACCTCAAGTCAGACTGCCAAATCTGTAAGAACTTTCCTAAAACCACTCTAGATAAAAGATCGAGTAGGCTGAAGGAAAGGGAGGCTGAGAAGTCCGTAGATCCGGATGGCCAGCCTGGTTCGGTTGTGGCCGAACCTGAGGAGGTGCCTACTGACCTAGGCGATACCTCTTCTAGCAAAAGGAGAGCCGACCCAGAGGGGTCGGTTCCGTCAAAGAAAAGGCGCTAGTTTGGATCCTGTATCTCACACTCCAACCGTGGATGAAGTGGCCAAAATTATTAGTATTGTCCAATCGCTTAGAACGGTTCCGTCTGAACAGATACTGCCAGTTCGGTCAGATCCATCTCCTCCGGATTATGACCGAGATGCTGCTTATGAGGAGTGGGAGGGGAGACTAAGACTATCCCGGTGATGACGATTGTGATGACGATGAAAGGGGTCTGGACGTGCCCATTGAACCGGACATCTCTCCAGACAGGCCCTCGGGTGTCTCTCCACCCAGGCTCTCTAAGTCCCCTTCACACTTTTTGTTCTACAAAAAGGTGGCACAAACCCTGCAGCTTCCCTTGGTTGAAGCAGCAGAGGAGGACGAAGAGCCTGATTTTTGTGGAAATGATGGACATCCCAGAATCCAAAAAGCTGTCTATCCCTCTTCATAAAGGAACATCCCTCTCCATGGTGTTCCAATCTTATACGCGGACGACCTTGTAGTCCTGTTCAGTTCCCATGATATCAACTCCATTAACTCTCGTCAAACACCGACTTTGAGCATATCCAAAAATTATTGAGGACCACAAGCTCATCGTCCAACAGACCCATACCATGCTATTGGTCTGGGACGCACCTCTTCCTGCCCTGCTCCTAGAAATCCATGGGGCAAATGGCGACTTACTGCCAGTCTCTGACTCGACCCAAATACCTAGGGTCATCCTTGATCCAACTCGATCTCACTGCACACATCAGGAATGTGTGCAATGCCTCTAATAGCAAGCTTGGCCTTGCCTACAGAACAAGGACTGCCTCACCTCTGCTGCTGGCTAGCCATAGCTGAGGGATACTCCTCCCTACACTATCCTGTGGGCTTCGTTGCATCGCCTCGGTCTCCAAAGCTCAACTCACAAAATGGGACACTGCATACAACAACATATGCTGCTCGCTCTCTCTGCCCCCGCCCTAACGCCAAATGTGAGCTTTACTCCCGTCTGGTGCTCCATCCCAGCACCACACATTCATCCTAAGCAACTTTGTTGACAACATCGTCCGGATTGCCACCCCCTGTTCTTGCCTCCCCTAATCCCCACCCCTCAACCTACCATCTCAGATCTGGTGCTTCTCAGGCTCAACGGTTCCAAGGACTCTCACCCTCACTGGGGACAGGCCCTTCTCAGTCCACGCCTAAATTATGGAACTCCTTCCTGCACTAGTGCGGGCCTCGCCCTCCACCACTGCTTTAAAACATCCCTCTGGCATTTTTCTCAAGACTTCTGTGGCCTGCCTATGCTCTCTGAGCCATCTTGGTACCCTTACCCCTCCAGCCCCGGAAGTGAGGCCTGCCTGATATCTCCATACCCTCCACCAGTATAGTTCTCGCTGCCCTCCCTTATTGTGCACTTACTGTATATTGTCATTTTTGTTTTTCTCCGTCTTTGCATTTATCATGTACTGCGTTGTGTTGCATACTATAACGTGACTGCCTGCCTAGCCTCACTTGAGCCTGTTCTATACACCTCACCATTGTAGAGCCTGCGGCTCCTGACTGTAATTTCTCTTACATTCTATTTCTCTTTACTTAGCGTGTATCTTGTTATCTGTATGCTCTGTAACTCTCCCAGGTCGCACCTGAAAATAGGCACCTGGTTGTCTAGAGTGCTTACCTGGTTAACAAAAGCAAATAAATAAATCTTTGAGGAAACGCACAGTTTTACAACCCCTTAATTCAATACCTCCTGTGGATAAGAGAATGGACAGGAGGTATTCGTTGTCAGGCTCAGCTGCGGAGTTCCTTTATAGTCATTGCAGCCATGTTGGGGTAGTGCAGGCTGCAGCCTGTGACAGGACTAACTTGTTCTTCAGCTCCACACACCCCAGATAAGGACTCCAGGAAAGTGGATGCCATGGCCAAGAAACAGTATTTGGCATCCTCTTTGGGACTCAGGCAGGCTGCTTATATGGCTTACACAGCCAGGTACCAGAAATCCAGATGGGACACTGTTCTGGAACTGGCTAAACAGGCCTCTCCCCAGCTAGCCAAGGAGCTGGAGGTGGTGGCTGCTGATGGAATTGAGGCATCCAAAATGCAATTTCATGCTGCTGTGGACTCCAGTGATGTGGCATCTAGAGTCATGGCTACATCTGTCTCTCTCAGAAGACATGCTTGGCTCAGATGTACTAGCCTTTCACAGGATACCCAGACTAAGGCCATGGATTTTCCTGTAGTAGGTAACTCTCTGGGGAGCAGATAGAGGCTTACATGAAGAAAATGGATGAATATAGGACCACGTACAGGAGTGCACAGGCCAAGGAAAGGCAGGCCACTCCGCAGTCTAGGGGCAGGCCCTTTCAAAGGCCTTTTTACCAAGCCCAGGCCTCCTCTCCTCACAGAGGGGGTTCTTCAGAGGGAGGGGTAGGAGGGGGATGAGCAGGGCTGCTCCCTCCTCCTCTCAGTCTAAGGTTCCTGCCAAGCAGATACCCTGATGTGTCAGCCCGGGTCGACTCCCGATTTCCAGTAGGAGGCAGGCTGGCTTACTACTTCCAGGCCTGGGAGTCTGTGACCTCAGACAAGTGGGTCCTGGAAGTAGTAAGCCAGGGACTGGCCCTCAATTTCAGAAAATTTCCAAAAAGAAGGGCCAAGTCTTTTCCACCTGCATCAGTCTCACAAACCCTTGCCCTAGAGGCAGAGGTTTCCTCTTTTCTAACTCTCGGAGCTATAGAGAAAGTTCCTACTCGGCACAAGGGAAAAGGACTGTATTCCAGGTACTTCCTTACCCCAAAGAAAACAGGGGAGTGGCGACCCATCCTAGACCTAAGCTATCTGAACAAACACATTTCAAAGCCCAAATTCAAAATGGTAACTCTGGGAATAATCCTTCCCTCTCTAAGGCCGGGGGATTGGCTAGCATCTCTGGACCTTAAGGATGCCTACTTCCATATTCCCATCAGGTGCTCCCACAGAAAATACCTCTGGTTCAAGTTGCCGTCAGGCCATTATCAATTCAGAGCTATGCCATTCGGTCTAACATCAGCTCCAAGGGTGTTCATAAAGTGCCTTGCAGTAGTGGTGGCTTACCTCAGAAGACACAGTATCACCATCTTTCCATATCTGGACTACTGGCTGTCAGTGGGTCAGTCTCATTTACAGGTCAAGTCAGCTCTTCAAGCTACCCAGGACCTACTCAGCTCCTTGGGTTTTCTTAATCTTCCAAAGTCTGTACTCGAACCAGTTTAACTTCTCACCTTATAGGCATAGAGTTGGACACTGTACAAGCAAAAGCCTTCTTTCCCCTGGCAAGGGTAAAGGCCGTAGTGGATCTCGCTTCCTCCTTTCTCGACTGCTCCCACCAGCAAGACAGTTCCTCCAGCTCCTGTGCCACATGGCAGCTTCCACGGCAGCAGTGCAGGGAGCAAGGTTTGAGATGAGGGACATTCAGTTTCATCCGAGGTCTTTTTGGTCTCAAGAAGGATTCACTTACCAAACTGATTCCAGTGACTCACTCTGGTCCAAGCTCTCCAGTGGTGACTAGATCAGGACAACCTCAGACAAGGGGTTCCATTTCTCGCTCAAGTCCCTTCAGTAGTTTTAACTACGGATGCTTCTCTCCTAGGATGGGGAGCCCACCTGGGAGCCCTGACAGCTCAAGGGCTCTGGTCTCCACAGGAGTCTCTCCTTCATATCAATCTCCTGGAACTCGGGGCAGTTTTCCTAGTCCTGCAGAGCTTCTCTGATTCAGTCAAGGGCAAGGTGGTCCAAGTCAGAACGGATAACACCACCACAATGTGGTACATCAACAAGCAGGGAAGCACTCAGTCCTCTGCCTTGTGCACAGAAGCCATGAAGCTGTGGTCTCTGGCCTATTCTCTCTAGACTTCTCTGGTAGCAGTTCACCTTCCAGGGAAGGACAACATACTAGCAGATGCTCTGAGCAGAATTTCACAGGGACACCACAAATGGTCCCTGGATCCTCACATACCGAAGGTCGTCATCTCCAGGTGGGGCACTCCAGAGATGGATCTCTTTGCAGCACCGGACAATCAACTTCCTCTGTTTTGTTGCAGACCTCCAGTCCTGGGGACGGTTTCCCAGGATGCTCTTTTTGGGCTGGAAGGGCAGGTTTCTCTATGCCTGCCTTCCCTCTGCTGTTCAGAGTTCTGATCAAGATCAGGACTCAACCCTGCACAGTGATACTGGTGGCTCCAGATTGGGGCAGACAGCCTTGGTATCCTCTACTGCTGTCCTTATCAGTGTCACGTCCCCTGTCTCTGCCCAGGACATACAATCTCCTGTCCTCCCTCCAGGGGCGGATCTGGTACCCCAGTCTCTCCATCTCAAGGCCTGGTTCTTGATGAGTTAGAATATGCAGCTGTACATCTTTCTCAGGGAGTTCTGGATATCCTGAAGGTCTCTAAGAAACCTTCCACTAGAAAAACTTACAACTCCAAATGTAAAAGGTTCAGTATTTGGTGGTCTCAGAAAGGCATCCTGCCTGATTCTGCAGACATTTTCACAACCTTAGACTATCTAGTTCATCTCAATGGTTTAGGCCTTAGGCCTGCCACTCTGAAGGTTCATCTAGCAACTGTCTCTGCATTCCTCTCAGCAGGGAAGGGCTCCTCCCTGGCATCTCATCCTGTTTTTAGAAAGTTTTTCAAAGGTCTGGTTCATATTAACCCTCTCTTTAGGGAGCCCACTCTGCCTTGGGATCTTAATGTATGCATAGCTTAGCTAATGCAGCCACCCTTTGAACCTCTGGCTTCAGCCAAATTGAAGTACTTGACCTGGAAAACTGTGTTCCTGGTAGCTATTACTTCTGCCAGGCAGATTAGTGAGTTGCAGGCTCTGTCAGTGGAACCTGACTTCATCTCCTTCCATAGGGACAACGTAGTCTTCAGAACCAGTCTGTATCTCTCCCTGTGCTTTTCACTGACCATTCTTCTTCAGGTGAAAGCTTACACAGTCTGGACGTTGAAGGCACTTAGCTACTACATTGAGCAATTAAGGCACACAGAAATGACTGTCTTCAATTGTTTCTCACTTTTGGTGAAGTGGGAAAGGGTAAGCCTGCCACTAAGAGAACTATTGCCAGATGGATTGTTTCTTGTTTACAATTTCGATCTTATTTCGAGTGGGAGCTCTTGCAGCAGGCTATAACCTTCAGGACTATGCCACAGGCACTAGGACCATCCGGAAAACTTCTCATCCAGCAGTATACAGCAGGGGACGCTTGCTGACACGGCCCATGACGTAAGCCCTGTGGTACAAAGGGGCGGACCCAGCTCCACCTCAGTTCTTTTCCTGCCGCGTCCCGCACGTGAAGAGATCTTCAGTCTGTTTGCCAGAAAACAGCAAGAATTTCCTTCCAACCCACTTTTTTACCGTTTTCAATGGTTCCTTTTCTCGTTAACCGACGTCAGAACGTTTTCGACGGTTTTTTGAAGTTTCCCGACAGATTTCTTCCCCGTTGTCAGCCTTGCCAGAACACCTCCAAAATAAGTGCGAGTGTGGGAGGCAGATCCTGGCAAAGGACGGTCATCGACACTGCGTATTCTGCCTCGGGCTGGACCACGACACCATGGCCTGCTCCGCCTGCCAGGCTTTTACTAGCCGGACCCGCATCAGTCGTCTCAAGGCCCTGATGGCTTTCCTTCTGGAATAGAAGATGGATCTGCACTCCTCTGAGGGGAAACGCAAGGAGAAGAAGCGTCACAGTAAAGATCGTAGTTGGTCGCGGTCCCGGTCTCACTTGCGGCCCTCTCCCAAGAAGGCCTGCCCTTAGGGATCAGGAGAGCGTCCGAAGTCATCTCGGGCCAAGGCCGGCCACCCGAGAGGCGGCCAAGCGAGAGGTAACCCGCTAAGTGTTACCACCAAGCCCTTGGAGGTGAAACTTGAGCCCCCCGCAGTGCTACCCGTGAGACTGTACCACCACCACGGCGGTCGAAGGGGCAAAGGTGAGGATAGGCCGTGGAAGAACAGGCGTCTCCGTCGCCTGGGCCTCAGGAGGCTCTCCTTCGTGGGCGATGTCCGTGGATACTCCCTTTCCGGGCGGACGGCCAAACTTTTCAAGGGATGAGCTGCAGGAGCTGTTCTCCTTTTGGTGAGGCCCAGGTCGGCGGACCCCGGTCGCGGCCCAGACACGGTACCACCCGGCGGGCAAACCACAGCCGGGTGAGCCTTCCCCTCGGAAGTCTTCGGAGCGTCCACCTACACCTCCTTCTAGGGCTTGTTCCCGCACCCGGTCTGGAGACCACCGACGTCGCTCCAGGGATTCTGAAGACCATCAGTCTAGGTCACGTTCTCGGAGTCTTTCTCTGTCTTCTAGACGAGAACGCTCCCGACGTCGGTCTCTGGACCGGAGTCGGTCTTCGGACTGACATCTGTCCCCCAGTTACAGACGACAGCGGGAGTCTGGTCACAAGGAGAGGTCAGACTGTTCGAGATCTTATAGTCGATTTCCCTCATCCTCTTCTGCGTCATCTTTGCCTCTCAGCTTGCAGCAGTCCCCAGGAGAGGGGGACCAGCCTCGCTCGCCTCCAGACGATCCAACCTTCATGGACGTCATGAGGCATATCCAGACCTCCAATGAGTGGGAGACTGAGGACCTGGATCCAGAACTCCGGAGATTGGTGAAGGAGCTGAAACCACTGGTGATCCCTCCTTTGGTGGATACTTTCCAGGACCTTACCCGGACTACTTGGAAACATCCAGCTTCAGTCCCGGCTGTTCCGAAGAAGTCGGATAGCCTGTACTAAGCCCCGAGGGCAGAATCTTTCCTAGCTGAACACCCTCAGGCAGACTCCTCGGTGATCACGGCTGCCCATAATAAATCCAGACAGCGGAAGCGCCTCAGCTCACAGCCTCCCGACCTGGAGTCTCGCTATTTGGACCAGGTGGGCAAGAAGGTTTATTCTGCCTCCACCTGCTCCATACGGTCCCTCAATTTCTTGACGCATATGATCCAGTACCAGAATGCGCTATGGGAACGAGGACAAGAGCTTTTGAAGGCCATTCCAGACTCTGATCAGAAGACAGAGCTTCTGGACATTTTAAAATCTGGCTCAGACGTAGGCTCCCATGTCCTGAGAGCCTCGCATGACACAGCAGATACGGCAGCCAGGGCAGCCGTTTCTGGGGTGCGCCTACGGCGCCACGCCTGGTTGAGTGTCTCGGGCTTTCACCAGGATCTGCAGGCCAGTATCAAGGACTTACCCGTCCAGGGTACCGTGCTATTTGGGCAGGAGACGGAAGCTTTGATTTCTTGTCTCCAGGAGTTGGGCAAGTCTATCTGGTCGGTCTGCCAGATGTACCGTGGCGACCAGCAAAGACAACGTAAGCAGCCATTTTGCAAGTCCTCAGGTGGCCAAGGTCATGCCCGTGGTAACCAGCAGGGGCAAAGAGGTGGTTCCGTAGGAGATCCGGTAACTAGCAGCCTGGAGGCGCTCCTACTTGTGGGCCCAAGTCCTCCCAGGCCTCTCTGCCTACACCCGGTTCAGCCCAATGACTCCCTTCCACCCCCCCACTTCCACAGGAAGACCCAGGGGAGACGGTCGGGGGCCGCTTCTCCCTTCATTTCAAAGGGTAAAAGTAGATTACTGCGGACCAGTGGGTCCTAGATATCATCAGGAGAGGACGCACGCTGGAGTTCACGGAGTTTCCCCCAAATACTCCGCCAGAGTACTCCTGTTATCCTCCTCACATCCCACTAATAGAAGGAGAGATTCAGACCCTCTTGCAGAAAAGGGAAATAGAGGTAGTCCCCTGGCATCAGCGGGGAAAGAGGTTTTACTCCCGTTTCTTCCTGGTCCCAAAAAAGACACAGGATCTTCGTCCCATTCTGGACCTCAGCTCTCTAAATCTCTTTAGAGAGTACAAAAGGTTCAGGATGGTGACCCTCCCGGTTCGTCTTCCTCTGCTGCACCAAGGGGACTGGCTCTGCTTTCTAGACATGCAAGATGCATATATGCATATCAGGGTCTTCCCTCCCCACAGGAAGTTTCTGAGGTTCCACCTCCCTTACTTCCTGGATCTGGTCAGGGGTCAACTGGGGTGACATTTTTATTGCCTCCACAGAGGATTCCCGCTTGCTTTCTTCCAGCAAGTCCAGAAGGTCTCCTTTTGTCCCCTCTCCAGGACTACACACTACAAAGACCATGTTGGCCCTATTAGCATATGGCTTCATCATGTTGACATGGTAATTCTTTGGGTATGTTTTCTGTCAGGTAGTTCTATAATGTAGTTTCTAGAGATATGGATATGTTGTTCATCCACACTGTCTGGCAGGTTCCTTGCCGCTTTAAATCTTGCTGGAAGGTCTTCAAGCTGGCTCCTCCCACCCACCCGGGTGGTAAAACTCTCGGCTCCACCCCATGATGCCAGATCTTTCTTACCGCTTGGAAGCTCAGGTTCTCTCCTTAACGCTCGTGATAGACTGGATCCTAACTCTTGGTTCGCGAAACTCATTTAAAATTTTAAGACTGCGATCATCTCTTCTAGCGGCTGCGACCGGACCGTCGACTCGGTTTGGTGGTGCCTTGTGGGCAGAAGATGTCCAAGACGGACCCGCGCCTCCGTCGTTTACTGCCTCAGCCTAGAACACGACCCGCGAGCCTACGCGAGTCATGCCGTTCGTTTTGGCCATCGTCCTGGAGGACCGCGCTGCCCGGTTACAGTTTGGGTGCCCGGAGAAGCGCTACCCGCTGGTTAAGTCGGAGGCCCGTTGGGCGGTTCCCGCGGTGGCTGGCTCGGCTGAGCAACTCGAGCAGATGATCGCCCTCGAGGAGGAGGCGGCACAGGCCGCATCATCCTCTTGTCACGGCATTTATCCCACTCTCACTGGGTACCTCGTATTCAGCTTCTTTCAAGGAGCTTTGCCAATCCCTTTCCACGAAGGGAGAGGGACCATCGGGACATTCCTCTCGGTCCAAAAAGAAGGACTCAAAGGCTAAGTCCCATCGTCTGCGTTCGTGGGAGTGGGAGAGGTCTCCTTCCCTGGACAGCCGACTGTCTACTTCGGTCGAGGTTGCGGCTAAGGCCGCTGGCTTCACGGCGTCCCCATCAGGCCAGGTCGGCCAAGACACCCGTTGACACGGTCAAGATTTTTCTCGACCCGTCAGACGGGCTGTCGACTGGTGAGGCCAACAACCCTTCTTCACCGGTTCCCTCGGTGGAGTGAGATCTGACCTCGCCCGGTGCAGCAGTCCCCGGTTAAGGCTTCCGAGCCAGGAAGAGCTGCGTTCTCGAAGAGGAGAGGCCGCACAACCAAGGGGCCGACGCTACGAGGACCTGATGTGGCAGCAGTTATTTCTGTCCGGGAACAAGTTGACACCATGGCCTTCCCTGGCCATCAAGTGGCTGTCACCCGAGCGGCCGAAACAATCCCTCGCTGTAGCCGAGGTGCCCAAGCCGAAGCAGACCCGTGAAGGACGATGGGCTTTCATCCATCGACTGGCCCCTGGAGGACTCCAGGTCAGTGGGCCTGGAGAACAGGGAGGAGTCGTCCTCGGACTCTGAGAAGAGCTGCCTGGGGCCTAAGCCACCCTCCACCTGCCGAGGACGGTTGGGAGTGAGGGTGACCGACAACCTGTGGGGCAGGCCCTGACCCGACCGAGAGTCTTTGGTCGGCGCCCCTGATTTCGGTTGTGGAGGCAGAGGTTCCACCACAATCGGTGGGGCAACTGGTTACGGCCGAAACACCGAGGATCTCGGTCTGGAGCTTCGAGCGGTTCGTCTAGCCCTCACCGCCTTCACTCTGTTTCTACGGGGTCAAGTGGTTCAGGTCCAGACGGACAATGCCACGATCATGTACTACCTAAACCGCCAGGGCGGGACACGCTGCATGCCTCTGTGCAGGGAAGCTCTCCGCATTTGGTCACTCGTGCGCAGCCTGGAGGCGGATCTCCTCACCATTCATGTGGCAGGAGCCTCCAACACCCTGGCCGATGCCCTAAGCCAGATAGGGGTTGCGTCCCACGAGTGGTCTCTCCTGCTGGAGGTAGTACAAGATCTGTTCTCCCACTGGGGCACGCCTCAGGCTGACCTATTTGCCTCCAGGGAGAATGCGAAGCTGAGACTGTTTCATGCCCGCCCCTCGCTGCAGGGGGATGCCATCTCGAGGCCGTGGACCCTGGGCCTCTTCTGTGCCTTTCCCCCCATTTCCCTTGATCCACAAGGTGCTTCTCAAGGCGAGGAGGGACAAGGCGCCGGTGATTCTGGTAGCCCCAGACTGGCCCCGCCAGTTCTGGTATCCAGATCCCCTCAGTCTCAGCTCAAGGCTTCCGAGGTGGCTTCCAGCCTGCCCAGACCTGATCTGTCAGTCAGTCAGGGGAAGGTATTCCATCCGGACCTTCAACCCCTGCACCTGACTACCTGGTTCCTGAGCGGCTAGAGTTCCAGGCCTTGGGTCTTTCCGATGAGGTCCTCAACGTTGTTGAGGTGTCCTGTAAGGAGTCGACCAGAAAATGCTACGCCTTCAAATGGAAGAGATTCTCCATTTGGTGTCAGGGCAAGGGCCTAGACCCTTCCTCCTGTTCCTTGGCAAGCATTCTGGACTACCTGTGGTCCCTTTCTCAGCAAGGGCTTGGTCGGCGACCCTTAAGGTGCACCTGGCAGCCATCTCTGCTTACAGGCTAGCGGGCAGAAGCAGTCTGTGGCGCCGGGAGAAGGTGGTCTGGCGCTTTTTCAAAGGCCTTGATCACATATCCCTCGGTGCGAGAACCTCCACCTCCGTGGGATCTACTGCTGGTATTGGCTAAGCTCATGGGCAAGCCATTCGAACCGATGCACAGGTGTGACATCTCACCTGTCGTGGAAGACTGCCTTCTTGGTGGCTATCACGTCAGCCAGAAGGATGGGAGAGCTCCAGGCGCTTTCCATCAAGTCTCCTTATCTGGTCTTCCACAGGGACAGGGTTGTCCTGCGCCCCCACCTGAAGTTCTTTCCGAAGGTGGTGTCGGAGTTTCACCTTAACTGGGTGTTGACTCTGCCGGGGTTCTACCCCAATCACACCTCGGAGGCCGAATATAGGCTCCATACTTTGGACCCTAAAAGAGCGCTTGCTGATTACAAGGAGCCGGACGGCTAAAGTTCGGGAGAGGTCCGCCAGCTGTTTGTCACCTACACTGAAGCAGCACCTGGCAGACCTGCAGCCAAGCAGGCGATAGGCAGGTGGTCACCTCCTGCATAGATCTCTGCTATAGGTTGGTGGGCATGGAGCCTCCCAGAGGGATAAGAGCTCATTCTACCGCCCATACTGCTGCATCGGTGGCTGCTTCCAGGGATGTCCCTATCAGGAAATCTACAGGGCTGCTACTGGAAGTCAGCACACACCTTCATCACCCACTACCACATCGACCTTGAGTCATGCTGGGATGCTAGTTTTGGGGCCTCGGTTCTCCAGTCTTTATTTCCCAAGTAGGGGGTGTGCACCTTGCCTCCCTCCTCCCGAGAACTGCTAGGAGACTGCCAGACAGTGTGGATGAACAACATATCCATGTCCCTAGAAATACGGGTTACTCACCTGTAGCAGGAGTTCTAGGAATGGTATATGTTGTTCATCCACATGACCCACCCTACCTCCCCGGCTTCGATGCACAACCTGGCTTCCAGTGGGCTAGATGTGGCGTCATGGGGCGGAGCCGAGAGTTTTACCACGTGGGTGGGAGGAGCCAGCTTGAAGACCTTCTGGCAAGATTTAAAGCGGCAAGGAACCTGCCAGACAGTGTGGATGAAGAACATATACCATTTCTAAAACTCCTGTTACAGGTGAATAACCTGTATTTTCAGATTGCCAGGGCAGCTACTTTCCCCATGGCTGCTGACCTGGAGGAAGCTGCAGAAAGAGGAATCGAAGCTGCTAAAACGCAGTTCAGGATGGCAGTGGACTCCAATGACACTACATCCAGGCAGATGGCATCTGCTGTGTCACTTAGGAGGTTTGCCTAGCTCAGAACCACCAATTTGACACTGGATACTCAAACTAAAGCCATGGATTTTCCCTGTGATCCTGTCTCTGTGGAACAAGCAAAGGCATACATGACAAAAACAGACGAGTACAAGGTTGCATATGAGTGCAGCAGCAAAAGAGCTTCTACCCCAAGCACCAAGCAAGGGGTGGCAGGGGCAGAAGTGCTTATAGGCCTTTTTTCCAGCCTCAAGCTTTTCCCCAGTATCAACAATGGGGATACTTCAGAGGCAGGGACAGAAGGGGCAATGGCTGTAATAGCTCTAGTGTCCAGCCAGCAGCACAGGCCACACAGACACCCTGAGGTGACTGTTTGGGTCATCACCCCAATTCCACTTGGGGGCAGGCTGGCCCACTACCTCTAGGAGTGGAAAAACATCACCATAGACAAGTGGGTCCTGGAAGTAGTGGGCCAGGGACTCTCTTTCAAGGCACTGCCATAGTTGAGGTCAAGGGCCTCCAAACCTTCTTCCCCATCAGAAACAGCTGTACTGGAAGAGGAAGTTTCAAGCCTTCTGCTGCAAAAGGCAGTAGAGCCAGTTCCCTCAGACTAGAGGAGAAATGGTCTGTACGCAAGATAATTCCTCACAATAAAGAAAACGGGAGTGGCGACCCACTCTGGACCTCGGACACTTACACAAGCATCTGTCAAAAACAAAATTCAAGGTGGTTATTCTGGCTACTATACTACCAATCCTAAGACGGGGAGACTGGCTAGCATCCCTGGATCTAAGGGATGCGTACTTCCACATCCCAATAAGGGGGTCACACAGGAAGTACATCAGGTTCAGATTGCCATCAGGCCATTACCAATTCAGGGCACTGCCCTTTGGGCTGACATCCGCTCTAAGGGTGTTTACAAAGTGCCTAGCTGTAGTAGTGGCACACCTAAGGCGGCAAGGGGTGTCATTGTTTCCTCTACCTAGATGACTGGTTGATAGTAGGCCAGTCACCAACAAGTAAGGAAGGCACTGTTACTAACACAGGATACTCTGCACTCCATGGGGTTCTTGGTAAACCAGGAAAAAATATGTTCTTGAACCAGTTCACTTCTCAAATTTGTAGGGGAAGAACTGGATACAAAACAGGGAAAGGCATTCCTCCCTCAGGACAGGGTGGACAACCTTATTAAGGTTGCCAGTTCTTTCAGACCTCATGTTCCAAGGCCAGCAAGACACTTCCTGCAATTGCTAGACCATATGGCAGCGTCCACAGCAACTGTGTCTGAGGCCAGTTTCCAGATGAGAGAGATTCAGTTCCATCTGAGAGCCCACTGGCTCCAAAAAAGGGACTCTGTCAAAGCTAGTTCCAGTCACATTTCTCCAAGCCCTACAGTGGTGGCAGGAGCAGGGCAATCTCGAGCAAGGAGTGCCTTTCCTGCAGCAGGCCCCCTCACTGATACTACAGATGCATCCCTCCTAGGATGGAGGGGCACATCTGGGGGATCACACAGCACATGGACAAAGCAGGAATCCCTCCTGCATATCAGCTTGTTAGAACTCGGGGCAGTTCTTCTGGGTCTTCAGTCATTTGCCAGTCAAGTACAGGGAGAGGTGGTTCAGGTCAGAACAGACAATACAACCACCATGTACTACATAAACAAGCAAGGGGGCACAAAGTCAACTCCTCTCTGCACAGAGGCAATGAAAATTTGGGCCTTGGCATATTCCCTAGACATCTCCTTCTCAACTGTCCACCTCTCAGGAAAGGACAATGTCTTAGTGGACGCCCTCAGCAGGAAAAACAGAACCACCACGAGTGGTCACTAAACAAACGGGTCCTAGAGACCATCTTCAGGAGATGGGGCACCCCAGAAGTGGACCTGTTCACAGCTCCAAGCAGTCAACTACCACAGTATTGTTGCAGACCCCCCCCCCCCGAATCAAGGGCACTATCCCTCTGGATGCACTTCTGCTGAATTGAACTGGGAGATTCCCATATGCATTCCCTCCTTTTCCTCTGTTAAGGGTACTGAACAAGCTCAGAGTCCAGTCGGCAACAGTGATTCTCATTGCCCCGGACTGGGCCAGACAACCTTGGTATTCCATTATCCTCTCCTTGTCAGTGGCCAAGCCAGTCAGTCTTCCCAGGAGGCACAACCTGCTGTTGTCCTCTCAGGGCAGGATCATGTATCCCAACCTGCAATCCATCAAGCTCAAAGCTTGGCTGTTGAGGACTTAGAATATGCAGATTTGCATCTCTCAGAAGGGGTTATGGATATCCTGAGAGTATCCAGAAAGTCTTCCACTAAGAAAACCTATTCTAAATGGAGAAGGTTTTCAGTTTGGTGTCAGCGCAAGGGTTTGGACCATACCCAGGCCAGCCTGTCAATATTCTTGGACTATATTGCCCATCTACATTCTACTGGCTTAAGGGCCTCTACCCTGAGAGTGCATCTTACAGCTGACTCAGCCTTCATCTGCGGGTAAAAGTTCTTCCCTGGCTTCAAACCCAGTATTTAAAAAGTTGTTTAAGGGGTTGCTGCACTTGCATCCACCACACAGAAAGCCAACTGCCACGTGGGGTCTGAATATTTGCATTGCCCAGTTTATGCAACTCCCCTTCGAACCCATGTCTTTGGCAGACTTCAAGTATGTGACTTGGAAAACAGTATTCCTGGTAGCCATTATTTCTGCCAGAAAGATCAGTGAGCTTCAGGCATTGTCCATAGGGACAAAGTAGTCCTTAGGAGTAACAGAAAATTCCTGCCCAAGATTGTTTCCAGAGTTCCACCTCAGCCAGTCTGTCACATTGCAAGTTGTTTTTACGGATCATTCCACTTCAGAAGAATGCAGGCTTCACAGCCTGGATGTGAAAAGGGGAATCGACTACTACCTCGAGCACACAAAAAGTTATAGGCAGGATCAGACTCTGCTTTTCCTCCTCTATGGGGATGTAGGGAAAGGAAAACTGTCGAAGATCCATTGCTTGATGGATTGTAGCCTGCATTCAGTTTTGCTGTAATAAGGTGGGTAAGCAGCCACCTGCAGGCCTTGGGGCCCATTCGACCAGGAGTACAGCAGTTTCTGTGGCAGCTGCTAGAGACATTCCCCCTAGTGGACATCTGTAAGGCGGCTACCTGGAAGACAGTCCACACATTTTCCAGGCATTATTGTTTGGATGTCCAGGCCAGAGGAGATGCCAGGTTTGATACAGCAGTCCTACAGAACTTGTTTCCTAAACAGGTTATAGGCCCACCTCCAAAGGCACTGCTTGGGTAGTCTGCATAAGTCAGAATATAGTGAGATTTCCTGGGGCTTGAAGAACAAAATTACTCACCATAGTAATCTCTTCTTCCAAGGGAATCTTACTGTATTCTGAGCTCCCTTCCTCCCGTACTAGAAACCTATGGTCACTGTACTCCAGCTGTATCAGAGATGTTGCAAACCTGTGTGGGATGTTCTCTCTTGGGCATCTGTGACTTGTCTTAATGTTGCCACGTCAGAAATGTTTCAAAAAAGGGAGCAATCTTTCAATTTAACATTTTAAGAATTCTATTTGGGGGGGGGGGGATTGTTAGTATTACAATAGTCTGATAGTTCTTAATGCATGCTTCATAAGAATCTGTTTAGAACTGTTTACCAGGGACTGTGGTTAGAAAACCGAGCTCGAGCCTAGCATTCCATCATTTGCATAGGTTCTATTACCCATTTCGGCTCCAGGGCATTCCTATGGTGAGACCATACTGCATAAGTCAGACTACAGTAAGATTCCCTTGGAAGAGACGAGATCACTATGGTGAGTAATTTTTTCTTCCTGTTTCAGGGAGAGCACTACCAGTTCAGGGCATTGTCCTTTGGCTTATCTTCTGTGCCACAGGTCTTAATCAAATGCTTGGCAGTGGTGGCAGCAGCCCTCCGAAAGGAGGGACTGTACATCTTCCCTTACCTGGACGACTGGTTGTTCAAAACTCAGTCTGAGGGGCAAATGCACTGCACCCTGGTGCGTACCAGACAGCTGTTCCAAGCATTAGGGATCACAGTCAACCTGCCCAAGTCAGTCCTGACCCCCTGTCTCAGCGTCTTCAGTATTTATTTAGTTTTTGTTGACCGGGTAGTATATAGGGTGTCATACTGGACACTGCCCAGGGTGTGTGTCCTTCTTGCCCCAAGACAGGGCAGAACAGGCTTGATTGCTTTACAGCAATCAGTATGTCATAGCCAGGACATTCCTGCGGCTGCTGGGCTTGATGGCTGCAGCCATTGTCACGGCCCCACTGGCAAGGCTGCACATGTGTATCCCCCAGTAGACTTTAAAGATCCACAGACGCCTCAAGAAGAACTTTGTAAAACACAGTTTCTAGGATCGTGGATATGTTGTTCATCCACATTAATAGGCATGTCCTTTTCCTTTAAATATCTTGCCAGAAGGTCTTCAAGCTGGCTCCTCCCACCCACCTGGGTAGTATAACCTTTGGCTCCGCCCCATCTTCCTTACTGCTGGAAGATACAGATTCCCTCCTCCTCACTCCCACATGTAGTAGGCCCTGGTGCTCCAAAACTCAGTTTTACAGATCAAGATTCGCAGAATCTCTCCGAACTATTTTGTTCTTGCGCCGCGATGGAGGACAAGTCCTCACCCGGGTTCCGCTGATGTCCCTGCAGACAGAAAATGTCTAGGACTGACCCACATGCCACGTGCGTGTACTGCCTGGGTTTCAATCGTGACACTCAGGCCTGCGACCTGTGTCGCTCTTTTCATCCAAATGTTTTGGATGGTCTTCTCGCGTCTCTCCAGCTCGGACGTCCAGAAAAATGGCACCTGCCGGTCTAATCAAAGGATGCCCACCATGCAATCTCCATCTCCAGAAAAGAAGAGTCACTGTGTGCTTCTCTGAGGAAGGGGGCTGTATCAGCTTAATTTACTGAGTCCGAGCAGAGGGTGAATCTAATTGGGGGTGTGGCTTAGCAACTTAGGAGTGCAAAAGTGGCTGTCTCCAATTACAGCTTCCTGCTGTTTTTGACAGAAGAGAACTTTGGTTTCAGAGCAAGATACACAGTCTAGAACTACAGATTTTTTACTAATTGCCCTCCTTCCCACCCAAAGCCAGTTCTACTTTTATAGCCACTGGTTTTGACTAACAGGAACTTCCTGTTTGGCAGTAGGAAGGGAAGGATCACTAAGACGCATTAGTTTCATCAACCTTGAAGGAACCTAAAAAATTGCTCTTTCTCCACACCCCCCCCAAGCTGCTGGAGGTCTGAATCAAAGCGCGGAAGAAGACTACAGGAAGATCCTGTCCCAGAACAGGAAGGGCGAGAGTTGTAAGGGCATATAGGCAGTAGGAAAGTAAATGTAAAAATACATGGAGGAGACAGTAAGCATACAAAGCAACAGGAGAGGGGACACAAATAAGTCAAGATGGGAGTGGTGCAGTGCAATGGCTGTGGGGCAGCAGTATTCTGGGAGACATTCTGGAGGCTGCGATGCTGCCCTGTGTGAAGGCACCTCTCTGGTCTGAGGGAGAAAGTTGCCCATCTCCAGGCTGACCTGGCTAGGATCCGTGAAACCTCTTCCTCCCCCACCCAGGGACCACCAGGGCCACCACCGTTGCCTCAGAGGTTGCCAAGAAAGAGGAGCGGTTGGACCAAGGTGGGCTTAGGGAGGGAGAGGGTGGTGGAACAGAGGTGCATCCCTCCAGTTGTATTTCTCCACAATTCATATGCTGTTCTGGCAAACAGTGGTTTTTCTATGGAGGCACCTGCAGTGGAGACCAAGGAGGATGCTGGGAACCTCCACAAAGGAGACCCACAGGAGGCTGGCACGAGATCCCACAGGGGAAGAAAACAACTCCTGGTGGGGGATTCTATCATTAGTTGGGTAGAGGGGGAGGAAGGGGATAGGGAGGTAAGGTGCCTGCCTGGCGCCATGGCTCGGAGGGACAGGAAGCAAATCCTCAGGATCGTGGGAGCAGCTGCACGAGGGAGGGAGCTGGATATCACTGTCCACCTAGGGACAAGTGACCTGGCTGTGAATGGGATCAAAGCGGTGCAGGAGGAGTTGGGAAGGGGCCTTAGACAAGTAGCATGTACGGTAACCTTCTTGGAGGTGCTGCCTGTCTATGGTAAGGATGATGCTAGGGTATTCTGCACCATGGGATTCAATGAATGGTTGAAAAACTGGTGTGGAGCTCAAGGTTTTGGCTTCACTGAGGAGCCACCTGGAGGGATGCGGGCTTATACTGGCGCGATGGTCTGCATCTGTCCGGGGGGGGAGCCAGGATCCTAGGTGACAGATTTAAATGCTTCATTGGCAAGCATTTAAACTAGCCGGGGGGGGAGGCACTGAAAAGGAGCAGGGAAATCCCAGCCTCTGCCCACAAAACACAGTAGTTAGAGAGGTAAACACCATGGTAGAGAAGTCAGTAGGGAGCAGGACCGGGATAAATGCAGAAAAAGGCGGTAAGGACAGGGATGGGACTAAAAGGGGTAAGGCCATAAAAAAATAAATGGAAGGTTATGAGTACCAATGCCCGCAGTCTGTGCAACAAGCTCCCTAAACTAGTGGCCTTGATGGAAGAGGGATGCCTGGATATTGTGGCAGTCACTGAAACATGGTACACAGAGAACCATGACTGGGATGTCAACATACCAGGATACACAGTCTACAGGAGGGACAGAGTGGGTAAAAGAGGAGTAGCAGCTCTCTATATGAGGGAAGGGATTAAAGCAACAGAACTAAAGAGTAAACAGGAAGTTGATGAATCACTATTTATTTTATTTATTTCATGTGCAGATTAACACCTTTGGGCCAAAGGCTCTTTTACAAAGGTTCCATGTCCGGTATAACAGACAAACAATTTCCAAGGTTACATTTCAAAAGAGGAAAAGACACGGATATAGTGATAGTTTGATGGACATTGCTGTAGCTAATTTCTGATGACAGAATACGGACAGGCTGTACATGTAGGCAAGTACTTTGCATTTCCTAAATTATCCAGTTACAAGTAATGCATTTGGTAAGAGGTTGAACATATATTGTTAAGTCTTAAAAGACGGTCTCAAGTAGTCGGGCCTGCAGTTTAGGGAGGAGTGGCCTGAGGGGGCTATGTCATATTTCGGAAAAGGGGTGAAGGGTGGGACTGTGGGTCACCCTGGAGACAGGAAATGGCACCACAGTCTGCATGGGGGTTGTGTACAGATACCCATCTCAGGGAGGAAATGGACAAGGAAATGATAGAAGGTATCCTTAAAATGGCAGAAAAAGGGGAGATATTGTTGATGGGGGACCTGAATATGTCAGATGTTAACTGGAGTACCTTTGCTGCAGGCACAGCCAAGAGCAGTGTCATTCTTGATGCCCTACAGGGGGCATGCCTCAGACAGCTACTGTTGGAACCCACTCGGGAGGGAGCAATCTTAGACCTGGTACTCTCAAATGGGGAAGGAGAAAGGATCTCGGATTTAGAAGTGGGTAGCCATCTGGGAACAAGTGACCACCAAACAATGTGGTTCTCAATAAACACAGCCTTAGAGTCAAGTCATACAAAAACAAGAGTATTGGACTTTAGGAAGGCTGACTTTGGGAAAATGAGTGCCTCAGAAAAGCACTAACAAACGGGCAAGAAGGAGGGGTGGAGGAACAATGGGGAATAATCAAAACAGCCGTTGCAGAGGCAACAAGCCTTTTTGTGAAGCAAATCAACAAAACGAAGGAAAAAAACACTATGGTTCTCAAAAGAGGTGGCAGGGATGGTTAAGGAGAAAAGGATGGCATTCAGGAAATATAAGGAAACACGAAGCAGGACAGAGAACTTTATCAGTTAAAGCAGAAGGAGGCAGGGAAGGCTGTCAGAATAGCAAAGGCACAAACTGAGGAAAAGATAGCCAACTCTGTTAAGAAGGGGGATAAAACTTTTTATATGTACATTAGGGAGCAAAGAAAGACCAAGGGAGGGATACAGAGACTTAATAAAGGGAAGGGAATGTGGGCAGAGGGTGACAGTGAAAAAGCAGGGATACTGAACGAATATTTCTCCTCAATATTCACAATGGAAGAGGAGGGGGAGGTACCTAAACCAAACAAGGGAGAAACTCTGAATAGGGGGGTCGATACCAGTCCATTCACAGAAGAAAGGGTTTTGAAAGAACTCTTGAAACTGAGGGAGGACAGAGCAATGGGGCCTGATGGGATTCACCCAAGAATTCTAAAAGAAGTAAGGGTAGAACTAGTAACACCACTGACTACTCTGTTTAACAAATCATGGGAGGATGGGGTGGTACCCGAGGACTGGAGGAGGGCAAATGCAATTCTACTTCACAAAAGTGGGAGCAGGGCAGAGGCAGGACACTACACACCAGTTAGTTTGACTTCAGTGGTAGGGAAAATGATGGAATCACTTCTGAAGGAAAGAACTGTTGAGTACCTAGAGGCCAGTGGGGCACAGGACCTAAGGCAGCATGGTTTCACAGCAGGAAGG
This sequence comes from Neoceratodus forsteri, assembly GCA_016271365.2. NCBI lineage: Eukaryota > Metazoa > Chordata > Ceratodontiformes > Ceratodontidae > Neoceratodus > Neoceratodus forsteri. The sequence continues at coordinate 125,402,725 of JADMNL010000031.1, forward strand.
TCATGTCAGACGAACCTAATAGATTTCTTTCACTGGGTGACCAAAGTAGTAGACCAGGGAGGGGCTGTGGATATGGCCTACCTAGATTTTAGCAAGGCGTTTGACACAGTCTCACACAAAAGATTAATATACATGTTAGCCAGCCTTGGAGTGGGTCCCAAGGTGATAGCCTGGATAAAAAACTGGCTGGACAACAGGACGCAAAGGGTAATAGTAAATGGAGTCCACAGTGAAAGGAAGGTAACTAGCGGGGTACCGCAGGGTTCGGTACTGGGACCGGTCCTCTTTAATGTCTTTATAAGTGACATTGGAGAGCACCTGGAAGGAAAGGTATGTGTCTTTGCAGATGGCACAAAGATCTGCAACAGCGTTAATACACAAGGTGGGGTGGAAAGAATGAAAAGGGACTTGGCAAGGTTGTAGGAATGGTCAAATATGTGGCAGTTCAGATTCAATGCAAAGAAGTGCAAGGTAGTGCATCTGGGAAACAAAAACCTAGGGGAAGAGTACACAATGGGGGGTGAGTTGATAACAAAAATCGAAAGAGACCTAGGAGTAATTATATCAGATGACCCAAAGTAAGCAAGCAATGGAGAAGGCAGTAAGGAGGGCTGGGGGATACTGGGATGCATAGGGAGAGGCATCAACAGTAGAAAACAGGAAGTTATCCTCTGTACAGACAGTTAGTGAGACCCCATATGGAGTAATGCGTGCAATTCTGGAGACCCCATCTCCGCAAGACATAGACAGAGTGGAGGCTGTTCAGAGGAGGGCAACCAAAAATGGTGCAGGGTCTGCAGGAAGACGTACAAGGAGAGACTAAAGCAGCTTAATATGTATACTCTTGAGGAAGGGGGGGGGACATTATAGAAACTTTCAAGTATCTCAAGGGAATTAACAAAGTACAAGAGGGTAGTATCTTTCAGAAGAAGAGATGTGCAAGAACAAGGGGGCACAATTTGAAGATAGAGGGGGGACGGCTCAGAGGTAATGTGAGGGTTGTGGATGCATGGAACAGCCTTCCTGAGGAGGTTGTGGAGTCAGTAACAGTGGGAGAATTCAAGAATGCATGGGACAGGTATAAGGCAATTCTAGTGGGGGGTAGGAGGAAGTAAGCTGTTTAACTAGAATCTGCAGCTTAACCATCAGGTAGGGAAATGGGCAGACTAGGTGGGCCAAGCGGTCCTTATCTGCCATCAGATTCTGTTTCTATGGCCGGAGGGTCCACGGAACAATTGGAACAGATGAAGGCCTTCGAAGAGGAGACTGCTCGTGCCGCTAAGATCTCATCTTTGCCCTCGATTTTCATTCCTCTAAAACTGGGCTCCTCTTTCTTGGGTTCCTTTAAGGAGCTGGTCCAATCCCTTCCCACACTCATATCTCCAGGTCCCACAAAAAGGAATCTGAGGAACTGAGAGAAACCACGTCTTGTCGATGTCGCTCTTGGGACAGAGAGTCTTGGTCCCAGGAGTCTCCTCTTTCGACTTTGATTGAAGTTGTGGCCTCGTCTGCTGACCTCATGGTGCCCCGTCAGGTCAGCCGGCCCAAATATGGTTCCCCCTGCTACAGCAGCTGGCAGAGGAACCTTCGGTTCCACTCGCCCTTTGCAGAAACCTGCTGACCCAGGCCCAGGAGACCCTGGTCCATCCCAACCTCAGGTCCCGCCATCTGCATGCTTGGCTCCTGAGAACATAGGCATCGCCAGGTTCGGGGTCTCAGAGTGGCGGATGTCCTTGTGGCTGCCCAGAAGCCTTCCACTTGAGCCACATATGCCATGAAGTGGAAGCAGTTTGCCATCTGGGCTGCCAAACAGTCTGGACCTTTTCTTCAACCCGAACCACGTCCTGGATTACCTGATCTCCCTGTCTGACTCAGGTCTCCAGTACTTCCCCCTCAAGCTGCACCTTTCAGCTAGGTTGTTTCCGAATAATTAGTAAATAAATAAAGAATAAATAAATGTCTTCCTTTCATGAGCCCGTGGGTGACCGCATGATTGCTCAGCTGGATGTCTCCTGTAACTTTTTAAGGGGCATCCTGCATCTGAAACCTCTAATCCGTTCTCCTGTCCTGGCTTGGGATTTTGGAAAAGTTGACCGTGTCTCCTTTTGAGTCAATCGCAACCTGAGATCTGCGTTTTCTCTCTTGGAAAGTGTTATTCTAGGGACATGGATATGTTGTTCATCCACACTGTCTGGCAGGTATCCTTGCCGCTTTAAATCTTGCCGGAAGGTCTTCAAGCTGGCTCCTCCCACCCACCCGGGTGGTAAAACTATCGGCTCCGCCCCATGACGCCAGATCTTCCTTACCGCTTGGAAGCTCAGGTTCCCTCCTTAACGCTCTGCGTATAAGACTGGTTCCTAATTCTTCGAATTTTCGAAATTAAAATTTTTGCTAAAAGACTTAGGTCTTCTCTCCTTCGCAGCTGCGATGGACAAATCGACTCCCGGTTTCGGAGATGCCCTTGCGGGCAGAAGATGTCTCGGACGGATCCGCACTCCCGTCGTCTACTGCCCTGGGCACAGAGCACGACCTGCAGGCCTGCGACCTGTGCTCTTCCTTTTCGGCTATGTCCTCGAGAGCCGTGCTGCCCGTTTACAACTGGGGTGTCGAGCGATTTCCTCCGGTGAAGTCAAAGAGGCCGATCGGCGGTGTCGGCGGCCCGGCGGGCTCGGCGGATCAGCTCGAGCAGATGATCGCCCTCGAAGAGGAGGCGGCGCGGGCCGCTTCTACCTCGGCTGCGGCATTTGTCCCGCTCTCTCTCTCGGTGCCTCTTATTCAGCTTCTTTTAAGGAGCTTTGTCTGACCTCTCTACTAAAGGTGAGGGACCAACTTCTTCTGGACCTTTTCCATCAAAGAGACAAGGTGAAGTCTCTCAGTCGACGCTCTTGGGAGCGGGAAAGATCCCTCTCCCCGAGTTGTCGGCCATCGACTTCGGCCACTGGTCTCACGGTGTCCCCGTCAGGCCAGTTGACCGAGACTCCCGTCGACGTTGGACGGGTTGTCGGCAGGAGAAGCCGAGAATCCAGTCTCCCCGGTTCCCCCGGTGGGAGTTGAGGACCCCGTTGGCTCGTCTGTGCCTCCGGTTCCAGAGCCTTCGGTTGAATCTTCCGGGGAACGGGGGAGTGCGGTTCAGCGACACCTCGCACCGTCCTTGGCAAGCGGGGTTCTCGTCTCTCGGACTTCTGGCGGTCCAGCCGATCCCGCCGTCATAGGCGGTCTCGGCACCGCAGCAAGCGGCGCCGCCGCTCTTCCTCTTCCTCCTCCTCGGAAGAGGGGAGGCTTCGGCGCAAGTTACGTCGAAGATATGAGGAACTCATGTGGCAACAGCTCCTTCTGACCGGGAATAAGCAGACGCCGTCGTCTTTCCCGGCCATTAAGTGGCTGTCACCGGAGCGGCCGAAACAACCCCTCATTTTATCCGAGGAGCCTGTTCCCAGGCCGGTTGTTCGGCCAAAACCAGCTGCCCCACCGATTCCGGTGGAACCTCCGCCTCCACAGCCGTTAGTTGGGGCTCCGACCAAAAATTCTCGGTTGGCTCAGGGACTGCCCCATAGGCTGTCTGTCACCCTCACTCCCGATCGACCTCGGCAGGTGGAGGGTGGCTCAGGCCCGAGGCAGCTCTTTGAGGACTCTTCCGAGTCTGAAGACGATTCCTCCCTTTTCTCCAAGCGAATGGACTTGGAGTCCTCAGGAGGACAGTCGGTGGACGATAGCCCTTCGTCCTTCCTGGGATTGCTTCAGCTCATCTCGGAGTCCACCGGGATGAAGCTCGAACCCGTTTCTAAGCGGGCCAGGTATCCCCTCACGGAGATTCTGGACGGGGATTCCCTCTGGAGGCCTTTCCGTTGGCGAGGCCATAGTGGGCCCGGCCTTGGAGCTCTGGCGGCCTCTTCCTGCCCCTCGCCTTCGGCCAGGATGGCCAGGAAGTATACGGTCCCTCCGATTCCTTGTCCGGTTTTGAACACCCCTCGGCGAGGGTTAGTTACCGACAGCGTTTTCGGCGTGCCGAGAGCAGCTAGGGATGTGACAAACCTCCCGACAAGGAGTCAAGAAATTAGACTATGCCGGGCGAAAGTCTATGCTGCATCCTCCCTCGGCCAGCCAGGCCAGTTGGCCGTCCTCATGGCACATTTCTCTCATGCCCTGTTGGGCTCCCTGGATGAGTCATCCCTCATCTTCCCAGCGGATCTGCAGACCACGGTCAGGCAGGTCTGGGACCAGGAACGATAGCAGACAGCAGCTCCAGACTGCTTTAGACATTGGGGACTCATGTGCCAGGTCTGTGGCGGCCGCGAGTGGCTATGCGTTGTCGGGGCTTGGCTGAGGATATCCACCTTTCCCGGATACCCAGCACAAATTGGCGCATGTTCCTTTTGGGGACCGACCTCTTCGGCCCTGGGGTGGAAGGTCACCTGCAGAGGATCGAGAGGTCCAATGCTACCTTGGACTCGGTCTCTTCGCTCAGAAGGACAAAGGCCGCAAACCACAGCCTAAGCCCTTTCGTCCTTCTGCGCCAGCAACGTCCGGCCCAACAGCGTCAGGGCCAGCAGGCTCAGAGCTTGCATCCAAACCCAAGCCTAGGGCTTCCTCCAACAGGAAGCAGGGAGGTGAAGGCCAGGAGGTCCCCGGCTGGTCCCTCCTCCAAGCCTGCCCAGTGGCCGGGCTGAGGGGTGTGCGCCCCAGCCCGTCACCTCACCCCAGGTTCCCCGTGGGGGCGGCTCCGGCACTTCCTTTCCGCCTGGTCCGTTATTACCACGGACAGGTGGGTGCTGAAGGTGGTGGGAAAAAGGCCTGCCTCTAGAATTGAGCAGGCCCCGCCTTCAGAGCCGTCGCACCCAGGGGCCTCGGGTCCGCAGCCTCACTGTCGGCTCGCCGGGCCGACATCGCTCTCCTCCAAGGAGGTGATCAGAGGTGGCGGACCCTCCCTCAGACCCGGGTTCGTGTTCAGGTACTTCCTGGTTCCAAAACGGATGGGGGGCTGGCGCCCCATTCTCTACCTACACGACCTGAACAAGTTCCTAAGGTCTCGAACCTTCAGGATGGTCACTCTGGCGCAGATAATACCATCCCTGGAACACGCGTGTGGTTCTGCTCTCTGGACCTGCAGGGCCGCTTCTTTCACGTCCCTATCCGTCCATCACATCGGAGATTCCTTCGCTTTTGAGCGGAGGGATCCCTTCGAGTTCGAGCCATGCCCTTGACCTGTCTTCAGCTCCGGGTCTTCACCAAATGCATAGCAGTGGTGACAGCTTTCTGCTTGGCCGGGGGTCGGGTGTACCTTACCTGGGCGATTGGCTGATAGCAGCCCCTCCAGACAGGAGGTGGGCGGTCAGAGATCTGGCCCTCAGGTTTGCTCTCAAATCGGCCTTCTCATCAGCGAGGCCAAGTCGAACTCGAGCGAAGCAGGTGATTCTGTTTATCGGGGCAGAGCTCGGCACTCTTGAGCCAGAGCCTGCTCCGGCGGACAGGGCCGAGTTCTTACCTCCTTTGCCCAATAATTTCTGGTTGGGCAATCGCTCCCTGCCGGGACTTCCTCGCCTCCTGGGTCTCATGGCGCCTGTACCAGTGTGGTCTGTTGGGCACGCTGGCACATGCCCCCCTTCAGTGGGACTGGCCAGCCAGTGGTCACAGCGCTGCGATCCATTGGACCAGCTAGTGCGGTGACCCAGGAGATGTGGAGCGCTCTCCGGTGGTGGACCGTTCAACTCATCTGCAGGAGGCATCCCGTTTGTCTGCCCTGAGCCGGCGGTCTCTCTATTGACCGATGCCTCTCTGATGGGTTGGGGTGCCCATCTGGGGGAACACCGAGCGCACGGCCTCTGGTCCCTGCGGGAGTCTCGATGCCACATCAACCTGCTGGAGCTCCAAGCGGTCCCCCTAGCTCTCACCGCCTTTGCTCCGTTTCTCCGGGGTCAAGTGGTCCGAGTCCAGACGGACAATACCACGACCATGTACTACCTAAACCGCCAGGGCGGGACTCGTTCCATGCTTCTATGCAAGGAAGCTCTCCGCATTTGGTCACTTGTGCGCAGCTTGGAGGCGGATCTCCTAGCCATTCATGTGGCAGGAGCCTCCAACACCCTGGCCGATGCCCTGAGCCGGATAGGGGCTGCATCCCACGAGTGATCTCTCCTGCTGGAGGTAGTACAAGATCTGTTCTCCCATTGGGGCACACCTCAGGTGGACCTGTTTGCCTCCAGGGAGAACGCGAAGCTGGAGGCTGTTCCATGCCCGCCCCCCTCAGCAGGGCTCGCTGCAGGGGGATGCCTTCTCGAGGCCCTGGACCCCGGGCCTCTTCTACGCCTTCCCCCCATTTCCCTTGATTCACAAGGTGCTTCTCAAAGCAAGGAGGGACAAGGCGCAGGTGATTCTGATAGCCCCAGACTGGGCCCGCCAGTTCTGGTACCCAGATCTCCTCAGCCTCGGCTCCAGGCTCCCGAGGCAGCTTCCAGCTCGCCCGGACCTGCTCTCAGTCAATCCGGGGAAGGTGTTCCATCGGACCTTCAATCCCTGCACCTGACTGCCTGGTTCCTGGCGGCTAGAGTTCCAGGCCTTGGGTCTTTCCGGCGAGGTCCTCAATGTTGTTAGGCGTCCCGTAGGAGTCGACCAGGAAATGTTATGCCTTCAAATGGAAGAGATTTTCCATTTGGTGTCAGAGCAAGGCTTGGACCCTTCCTCCTGTCCTTTGGCAAGCATCTTGGACTATTTATGGTCCTTTCTCGTCAAGGGCTTAGGTCGGCGACCCTAAGGGTGCACCTGGCAGCCATCTCTGCTTACAGGCGGGCGGGGAGCAGTCGGCGAGGAGAAGGTGGTCTGGCGCTTTTCAAAGGCCTTGATCACATTTCCTCCAGTGAGGTAGAACCTTCACCTCCATGGGATTTACTGCTGGTACTGGCAAAGCTCATGGGCAAGCCATTCGAACCAGTGCACAGGTGTGAACTCTTTCACCTGTCGTGGAAGACCGCCTTCTTGGTGGCTATCACATCAGCCAGAAGGATGGGAGAACTCCAGGCGCTCTGCATAGAGTCTCCTTACCTGGTCTTCCACAGGGACAAGGTTGTCCTGCGCCCCCACCCGAAATTCCTTCCGAAGGTGGTGTCGGAGTTTCACCTTAACCAGGTGTTGACTCTGCCGGTGTTCTACCCCACTCACACCTCGGAGGCCGAATACAGGCTCCATACTTTGGACCCTAGAAGGGCGCTCGCTTATTATAAGGAGCGCACGGCTGAAATTCGGGGAGAGGTTCGCCGGCTGTTTGTCACCTACGCTGAAGCCGCACCTGGCAGACCTGCAGCCAAGCAGACGATAAGCAGGTGGGTCACCTCCTGCATAGATCTCTGCTATAAGTTGGCGGGCATGGAGCCTCCCAGAGGGATAAGAGCTCATTCTACCCGCCATACTGCTGCATCGGTGGCTGCTTCCAGGGACGTCCCTATCCAGGATATCTGCAGGGCTGCTACCTGGAAGTCAGCACACACCTTCATCACCCATTACCACATCGACCTTGAGTCACGCCGGGATGCTGGTTTTGGGGCCTCGGTTCTCCAGTCTTTATTCCCTAAGTAGGGGGTGTGCGCCTTGCCTCCCTCCTCCCGGAGAACTGCTAGGAGTCTGCCAGACAGTGTGGATGAACAACATATCCATGTCCCTAGAAATACAGGTTACTCACCTGTAACAGGAGTTCTAGGAATGGTATATGTTGTTCATCCCTGTCCCGACCCCGGCTCGACACACAACCTGAGCTTCCAGCGGGCCAGATCTGGCATCATGGGGCGGAGCCGAGAGTTTTACCACCCGGGTGGGTGGGAGGAGCCAGCTTGAAGACCTTCCGGCAAGATTTAAAGCGGCAAGGATACCTGCCAGACAGTGTGGATGAATAACATATACCATTCCTAGAACTCCTGTTACAGGTGAGTAACCTGTATTTTTTTAGTCGCCGTTACTTCTGCTCAAAGAATTTCAGAGCGTGCTTGGGACTTGTCCTACCAGTGTGGCCTGCTGCAAGAGATGCCCTCGAAATAAGATAGTACCGTTATGTAGGAACTTAGCGTAACAGTAGATCTTCGAGAAGATCTCTTGCAGCAGGTAGTGCTTTCCCTCCCTCCTTTCCCCGTCCATACTTTTACCAAGCACTACAGTCTGGATTTTTTATTTATTTATTGAATTCTCGGATTACAATATCTGAGTCAGGGACTCTCTTACACAGGTTCCATGTCACAGTCTACAGTACAACACATCCAAGGAACACAACAGTAGTTCAAGTAACAGAAAAGAAGATTTAAAAAAAAAAAAAAAAAATGACATCATACAAGTTGCACTAGAAGGCTAATAGCAGGTAAATTATGGTAGCTACAAAATAACTAAGACTGAAGTGCTGTCACTGTTGCACTCAAATGTGAGACTAGTAAGGCTGCAGGTAGGTGAGGGCAGCCAGGCGCTGGCTCTGTCAGGTGGTATTTTCAGCCAGAATTTGGCTTTGTTGAGAGAAGCAGTCCGTAGGAGTCTCACATCAGAGATCGCAGAGCAGGTGGGGGGATACAAGAAAGGGTTACAGGCTGTGCGCAAGGGTGTGGTAGATAGGTTAGGAGAGGGAGGACATGACGGGTTTGAGGGCAGCTAGGCAGAGCAGTCGCAGCTGCTGCACAAGACCAGGTGGTGTTTAAGTTGATGCTTGAAAGGGCCAAGCTTGGGTACATCTACAATGTCAGGGAGACCATTTAGCCAGTTGGGAGCCTGGAAGCTGAAGGATCTCTGGGCTTGAGTGATGTGGCAAAATGGGACTTGGAATGCATGTCTGGGAGCACTCCTAGTGCCGTGTGCATACGGTGCACGTAAGAGAAAATGCTGGGAATTTGGAGGCGTAAGGTCCATGCTTATTTTCATCGCATATAAGCAGGTGTGACATTGGATTCTGTTACTGAGATTCAACCATTTTGTCCTGGCATACAAGTCGCACATATGTGTCCTGTTAGGAACACCCGATACCAGGCGATAGGCTTTGTTTGGGGCAGTGCTAACTCTTTTGAGGGATGTATCCGTAGCAGCACCATAAATGACTAGGCCATAGTCCACGATTGATGGCATGGAGCTGGTTACAGCCATTAGAAGCGCTTCCTGTGCCATGCAGCTTCTGTCTGTAGATGATGCCTAACCTACAGTTGACCGTAGTGGACACTATGTTGATGTACTTACTGAAGGACAGAGCGCTATCGAGTGTGACCCTGAGGTACTTAAATGAATGAACTTGTTCTATTGGGACATTGAGGTCGCTAAATATGGTAAGGGGGGGATTTTAGTCTGTTGTGGGTGCTAGCAAACAGCATGGACTTTTTTTGTTTTATAGTTCATGATGCGTTTGTGATGTGCGAAGCATTTTTCCATGGCAGCAAAGTTATTCTGTAAACCATTGGCTAGAATTAAAGGGTCAGAATGACTTGGGTAAAGTAGCGCATCATCTGCATAAAGGAGTAGGTTACCGGGGCAGGTTTGTGGGAGACAATTCAGAAAGAGGCTGAATAATAGGGGCCCAGAATAGAGCCATGGGGAACTCCTTAACGGACAGGTAGACTGGAGGATGGTGTCACTAATTTTTACTTGTGACTATCCTGTAGGTACTTTTTGAACCAACTAACAGTCCCAGGGGAAGCCCTGATGAAGCTAAGGGAGTCAATAAGAAGAGTTATTTACTCTGTGAAAGGTCTTCTGCCTCTACAGCCCTTGCAGGTTTTGGTAGGGATATGCTGCAGGGCCTCCTGTATTACGTTTATAGAGATCCCTCCTCCCAGACTGTCTGCTTGCACCTGTAATTGCTTGGGAGTTGTTCCTACATTGTGACCTGATGACTGAGATAATCCTGATGAAGATGGAACAGTTACATAAGAACTTAACGTAACAGTAGATCTTTGAGGGGATCTCAGTCATCAGGTCTGCTTTCCCTCCCACCATCCCCCTTATTGGGGCTCTTGTCTAGGAACTGGCTGTCTGGTGTATCCAGCCTTTCACATTGATCTGGGCGCCTCTCTCTCTTCTTGGTCCCCCATGGCTAGGGCTGTGCTCCCTTTGTCGCTGGGGGAAAGAACTGAGGTGAGAGCGGGGCCGCTCACGCCTTTATAGGGTTCATGACGTCAATGGCGTGGGCAGCCCCAGTTGTACTGCTGAAAATCTGTGTGGATTCCCCTTCATCAGCGGTGAAGTTCCTATGGTGTGACCTGATGACTGAGATCCCAATGAAGATCTACTTTTCACGGTAAGTTCTTACATAACTGTTCTTTCTTTGGGGAGTCAATCGGAACGGTACCATTCATGAAGCTATGCCACCTCTGTTTCTATCTAGGAGGCTCTATGTTCACCAGGAATGCATGTTTATTTTTATAGCATGCATTCTCCAAGGCATTATTTTTAGGATGGAATGGCATGCTGGGTGGGACTGCATGTGTGACATTGACTGGCGTGGTCCATTGAGAAGAGGTGGGGGACCCCTTATACCTGCCAGTAACTACAGCTGAGGGTTTCTTATTTATTTTATTTAGTTTTTGTTGACTGGGAAGGAGGACTAGACAATTTTTACCTGTTTTCAGCCTCATCCGGGGGCGGGGATACAAAGGATGCCAACTGAAATTTAACTAGATTTTTTTAAGCCCTTGGTGGTATTTTTGGTGAAGTTTTTGGATACTGATTTCAGAATCAGGTCTGCAGTGGTGTCCAGGCAAGTACAGATTTGGGAGACTGGGAGGGAACAGCTATGGTGAGGCCAGGATAAAACCCACCACCTGCAGGGAAGACCCTGTATACCTCTTAGCATATTGTCATTGACGTGTTGGATACAGACACTCAAAATGTAGGAAAACGAGGTGCACTGGTCTTAATAATGTGAGATGAATCACCAGACACACAGACAAGTTCAGAACACTGGAAGCCACACTGTCAGCTTTTGGGACTAATTTGAAAGTCACAAATTGAAGGTGCCTAGAGAAAACTTTACTGATGTACAGACTCATGTCACCCCTTTCACTCCTTTTTCTCCGGAGTGTGTTACAACCTCTCCTCTTATGTCATACCTTCAAGGCCATGCACCATCTTAGTTGACCTGCACTGTACTGCATCCAACTTATTGCAGTCTTACTTCAGGTGTGGGCTCCAGCACCTTGCGCAGTATTCCAGGTGAGGCTGCACCAGTCACCTGTACAGAGGGAGGATCACTTCCTGCCTTCTACTGCTTATCCCCTTCCCTGTGCATCCCAGTGTTTTGTTTGCTTTGCTTACTGCCCTGCTGCAGTGTGCAGATGTTTTCAGGGTCCCCAATATCACAGCCCCTAAATCCTTTTCTTTTGGGCTGCTACATAGTACCAAACCTCCCATTTCGTATTGCACCTTTGGGTTCCTTTTACCAAGCTGCATTACATTTTTTAGCGTTAAAGTTCAGCTGCCAAATCTTAGACCAGCTCTCTAACTAGCCTTTAGTTCCCCTTTTTCCTTTCTCCGTGTGAACCCTTGCGCAGATCTTTGTGTCTTCTCCAAAGAGGCAGATCTTCCCCTTGATATTTTCACCTATGTAATGGATGACATTTTTAAAGACCAGTCCTAGTACTGACCCCTGAGGTACCCTGCTGGTCACTTTCCTCACCTGAGAACTCCCCACTGATGACCACCCTCTGTATTCTACCCCCCTCCCACCAGCTCTTTACCCAAATCTCCATCTCTTCCTCTACCCCACGGTCCATGATCTTTTTGACCAGCCTCCTGTGGAGGACTAAGTTAAAGGTCTTACTGGAGTCATGGCATACTATATCAACTGAATGCCCCTTGTCTACTGGTGTGGTAACCCAGCTGAGAAAGTTGACCAGATTCATCCAGCAAGAGCTTTTCCTGATGAACCCAGATGCCTGTAATCTTGCAGGACATTTCCTTCTAGGAAGTCCACCAAGTCCTACCTCAGAAGACTCCAGGATCTTCCCCACTATACAAGTCAAGCGGAGTAGCCTATAATTCCCTAGCGCAACTCTCTTCCCACTCTTGTGAAACAGAACCACAATAGTTGTCCTCCAGTCCCCAGGGACCACCCACATGGCTAGTGCGCTACTGAAAATGTCTGCTAGTGATCCTGGTACTCCATAGCATCCTCAAGTGTTGGCCATCGGATCCCACAGATCTATTTACTTTCAACCCTGCTACCTTTTTCAACACCCTTTTCTCTCATCTGTTACCTACCCATCTTGAAGGTCTAGAGATGCTAGGAAATCCCCTGGATCTACTACCACTCTGGTAGATTGCAGAATTTCCATTTTGGAAGTTTGAGGACTTGATTTGTTCAGGCATTTAAGGTTGAGTAAGACTCTGAAGCTTCCATCTTCCTAGGAACAGTGAAGATGGGAATACAGGCCTAAACCCCAGTTGGATAGCTTTGATGTCAAGCTGGACGGAGGAGGGGTGGGGGAGGGGGGAAGGGGATAAGCCGGAGATGAAGTAGCATCTGCGGTGATACGGTAGGTAGGGAAAAATGGGCAGATCAGGTGGGCAAAGCGGTCCTTACCTACCATCAAATTCTATGTTTGTCTACCGAGATGACAGGGGGCAGTGAGAACTTTTGAGACCTTGGTTGGAATCTGGCGTACTGTTGATTGCACCTTGCCTTGTGGGAAAGTGAAGTGATGCCCAGGTCAGTACTGCCATGCATCACAACAGAAATGGGTGTCCTGCAGGTTTTTTGGAGTCAAGACACCTGCTTTTTGCTGTGCTCCAGCTTCAGGCCAAACGGGTCCCCCTGGCACATAGCTGAATCAAAAGGGAAGCCTCAGATGAATTATCTGCTGATCAATGGCAGAGCTAGTGAGTTCTGCAAAGATGGCCACCACACTAATCCATGTGCTATACCAAGATGGCACACTAGTACAAATTTAAAAGATGGCTTCCCAAGGTGGTAGCCATTGCACAAGTCTGGTCGGGGGTGCAGGAAACCTTTTGCTTGTGCACTTTCCTCATGATCCTAGCCAGTTAAATCAACCATTTAGCCTACAAACCCTACTTTAGATATGTGGTGGGGAAGCAATTGGTGGCACTTACTAAGCCCCACTAGTAGGCTGGGGGCTATAGCAGGGGTCAATTTTAACACCGTTTACTAGCCCAGGGCCTTGTGCAAATTAACCAGGTCTAGTAATGCAGGTAACCCTCTATTTGTCCATCTTGACTACTGCAGGTTTTCCTTGGTTGTCAAATTAAAAAAAAAAAAAAAAAAAAGGACCTACTTTAGCAGGGTGTAGTCCTTATGCTAATTTCCCTCAATGTTCCAGATGTGATTAACAGTTCTTTAAGAGCTGCAGTTGTCTGGCAACTAAAGAGGGGGATAACACATCAGACACTAAGTGCGTGTCATCACTCCATTGTTAGGGTTTTCATCTAGTGCCCAGACTGTGATCAAGGAATCATGCCCTTAAGGCACTAGCTAAAAACCTAACCCAACTTCCGCTTTTTGTTGCAGGCCCCAGTGTTGGGCTCAGTCCCTCTGGATGCCTTCCTTCTCGATTGGGAAGGGACGTTCCTCTATGCCTTTCCTCTCTTATTCAAGGTGCTAGTCAAAATCAGATCTCAACCTTGCAAGATGATTCTGATTGCCCCAGATTGGGCCAGACAGCCCTGGTATCCACTCCTTCTGTCCTTAGCAGTCCACCTTCCCCTGTGTCTCCCCAGGAATCACAATCTGTTATCCTGTGCCCAGGGGAGAGTTTGGTATCCGAATCTCAAATCCCTCAACCTCAAGGCCTGGCTCTTGAGGAGTTAGAGTTTGCTGACCTACACCTTTCTCAAGGTGTACTCGATATCTTGAAAGCTTCTAGGAAGCCTTCCACCAGGGCTACTTATAATTCTAAATGGAAAAGGTTTTCCATATGGTGCTCTGGAAAGCATATTTCCCCAGAATCTGCTGATTTGCCCACAGTCCTGGACTATATGGTCCATCTAAATACTTTGGGGCTGAGGCCAGCTACCCTGAAAGTGCATTTGGCAGCTGTCTCTGCTTTTATTTCAGCAGGAAAGCCTCTTCTCTTTCTGCTCACCCTGTATTCTCCAAGTTTTCAAGGGATTACTTCACACCAACCCTCCTTCAGGGACCCTGCTCCTGCCTGGGATCTTAATGTTTGCATTGCTCAGCTAATGCAACCCCCTTGAGCCTTTGACTTCAGCAGAGCTTAAGTACTTGACTTGGAAAACTGTTTCTAGTAGCCATCACTTCTGCCAGGCGCATAAGTGAATTACAAGCTTTCAGTGGAGCCTGATTTTTATCTCCTTTCACAGAGATAAGGTAGTCCTCAGGACTAACAGGAAGTTCATGCCTAAGGTGGTTTCAGATTTCCACCTTAATCTATATCTCTTCCAGTGTACTTCACTGACCATTCCTCCTCTGGCGAGAGGAGGCTGCACAGTTTAGATGTAAAGAGAGCCCTTGGTTACTACATAGAGCGTACCAAGGGTCACAGGTTTGATTCCCTCCAACTGTTCCTCACTTATGGTGAGGTTGGTAAAGGGAAACCTGCCACTAAAAGATCCATTGCCAGGTGGATTGTCTCTTGTATCCAATTTTGCTATCAAAAACTGGGTAAGGTTCCTTCAGGCCTGAGGGCTCACTCTATCAGAGGTACAGCTGCGTCCCTAGCTGCGGCCAGGGACATCCCTATCTTGGAGATATGTCAAGCAGCTACCTGGAAAACAGTACACACTTTCACCAAGCATTACTCCCTGGACATCCAGGCTAGGAGTGATGCTCGGTTTGGCACAGCTGTGCTTCAGAGCCTATTTCCTAAGTAGGTTCTGTCCCTCCTCCATGGAGGTACTGCTGTGTAGTCTGCATATGTCATAATATAGCAAGACTTCATGTTGTTTGAAGAAAAAATTACTCTCCTTAGTAATGTTGTTTCTTCTAATGGAGTCTTGCTATATTATGACCTCCCCCCTGCCTGCCCCTCTCAGAACCTCTGCTCTTGGGATGTGGGTGGGCAGTGCAGTGTTGGCACTTATGATGCCCACTTTGTGTTTTTCACCCCTCTTTTTTGGGGGTGTTATATTTATTTTATTTTTTGGATCCCCTGACTTGAGTCTTGGTTTTGGGACCAGAAATATGTGTTAATATTTTAGTAGCCAGTTGGCTAGTGTAGGTTTACAGCTTCCACACAGAACCTTAGTGAGTTTTGCTCGTAAAGATCTGACAGTTTCAGTTTGAAGATCAACAGAGAGTTTTTTCAACCGAGCTCGCGCTCAAGATTCCATGCCTGGCATGTAAGTTAACTCTTTCACCTCTGGAGCAGTTCTAAGGCTGGGACAAACTGCATATGTCATAATATAGCAAGACTCCATTAGAAGAAACATTACTAAGGTGAGTAATTTTTTCTTCTGGACTATATGGTCCATCTTAATGGCCTAGGCCTCAGACCAGCTACCCTTAAGGTACACTTGGCAGCTGTTTCTGCTTTCTTGTCAGAAGGCAAGCCTTCCTCTATCTTCCCATCCTGTATTTTGTAAGTTTTTCAAGGGATTGCTTCATACCAATCTCCTCTTTAGGGATCCTGCTCCTGCTTGGGACCTTAATGTTTGCATTGCTCAGCTTATGCAACCTCCCTTTGAGCCTTTGTCCTCAGCAGAGCTTAAGTACTTGACTTGGAAAACTGTTTTTGGTAGTCATTACTTCTGCCAGGCGTATCAGTGAATTCCAAGCCCCGTCAGTGGAATCTTATTTCATCTTTCCATAGAGATAAAGTGGTCCTCAGAACTAACAAAGTTCTTACCTAAAGTGGCTTCAGATTTCCACCTCAACCAGTCTATCTCCCTGTTTTCTTCACTAACCATTCCTCCTCTGGAGAGAGGAGGCTACACAGCTTGGATGTTAAAAGAGCCCTTAGCTACTACATAGAGCGTACCAAGGGTCACAGGTTTGAATCCCTCCAGTTGTTCCTTGTGTATGGAGAAGTTGGTAAGGGCAAGCCTGCCACTAAGATCTATTGCCAGGTGGATTGTTTCTTGTATACAATTCTGCTATGAAAAACTGGGTAGAACTCCACCCTCAGGCCTGAGGGCTCATTCCACTAGAGGTACAGCTGCTGCCAGGGATATTCCTCTCTCAGAAATTTGTCAAGCAGCCACCTGGAAAACAGTCCATACTTTCACCAAGCATTATTCTCTGGATATCCAGGCTAGGAGTGATGCTCAGTTTGGCACAGCAGTACTTCAGAGCCTGTTTCCGAAGTAGGTTCTGTCCCTCCTCCATGGGGGTACTGCTTGGTAGTCTGCATATCTCAGAATACAGCAAGACTTAATGTTTGAAGAAAAAAATTAACTCAGTAATGTTTCTTCTAATGGAGTCTTGCTGTATTCTGACCCCCCCGCCTCCCCTCTCAGAACCAAAATTTTTGGATATGGATGGGCAGGAGCAGTTGTTGGCACCCTAGGGGTTTCCTTTTTTCACCCCTTTTTTGGTTTGGGTGAGGGGGTTGTTTTTGGGTTTCCTGACTTGTCTTCCTTTTGAAACAAAAAAAAACTTTTTGTATATATATTTGCCAGTTGGTTAGTAAGAATTTTAGTTTCCGCACAGAACATCTAGTGAGTCTTGCTCATAAAGATCTGATGGTTGCAGTTTAAACAGCAGACGGGGGCTTCATCCGAGCTCGTGGTGAACATTCCATGCTGGCCATGGAAAGTTTAACTCTGTTCTCTGGGGCAGTTGAAAGGCAGGACCTAACTGCATATGTCAGAATACAGCAAGACTCCATTAGAAACGACATTACTAAAGTGAGTAATTTTTTCTTCCTGCCCTCTTAAGATTTCCACTTCTCAGCTTGGTATCAAAAAACTTATGTTTGAACTAAATTTAGTAGATGCCAGGCACTTATTAAATCCCTCTGTAAGAGACTATTCCTTTTATTCTGCGAGGCATGTTTCTTACAGCAGGATTGACATGATTTTTGTTTCCAACCATTTGGCATTGAATATTGTCATCACATATGGGAGAACTATCCCTCTGATCATGTACTCATACAGGCCACGATTCACTTTGAAGGTTCTAGGAGTAACTGCATTAGGTGGAGGCTAAATATCTGTCTCCTGCAAGATCCAAAATTTAAACCCTGGTTAGATCAGGAAGCAGACTCTTTTTAAGCATTAATGACAATGGGGAAGTCTCCAGGCTGCCTGTGGGACTCATTTAAAGCCTATATGAGAGGAATGATTATTAGCTTTGCATCTCTAGGGGAAAGGATTTAACCCCAATGGAGCAGAAACTTTTAGATTTACAAAATGAGTATAAAAACTGCAAAAAGGAAGGAACTTTGCTAAATATTACTAAGCTACAATATATCAAAATATATGCTACTAGGGCAGAATATTCTTTATATAAGAGTAAGAAAATGTTTTAGGAAACTGGTGAAAGGGCAGGGAAGCTCTTGGCTTAAAAAGAAGGTAGGTCAAAATTTGATTCCAGATATTTCTAATGCTCTAGGTACCACTGAGGTTTCAAGTTCTGAAATAAACTTGAAATTTGAATCTTTTGTTTTTCAAGATATTGTACTCAGATTCAGGTATGAAGCTCACAGTTTTTCTAGATTCCGTTAACTTTTCAAGTCTTGAATTCTATTTCCCAAGCAGAATTTGATAGCATTATTAAAGTCTCCAGCCAAACAAGACACCTGGTCCAGATGGCTTGCCAGGAGAATTCTACAAAGCTCTAGGTGATAAACTAAAGATTATCTTTTCAAAGTATTTATTTCATCTTCTACCTCACAGCCGTTACCTGATTCTGCGTACCATGCATGTATCACTTTAATTCTTAAGGATGGAAAGGATCCCTTGCAATGTGAGAGTTGCAGGCCCATTTCTCTCCTTAACGCTGACTATAAAATTCTTGCCCAGATTCTAGATTTTAGACTGAAGTCTTACCTTACTAAACTGTAAGATTTGTACAAGGCTGGAGTGGATCAGGTAATGTGCGTAGGCTTTTAAAAGTAATTTGGAAAGGGAAAAAATGTGCAATCCAGCTGCAGTATTAGCCTTTGATTTCTGCAAAGCTTTTGAATCCTTGGAATGGAACTATCCTTTTCAAGTACTTGAGAAACTGCGCCTGGGAGATGCCCTGATTTCTTGGCTAAAAATTCTTTACAGAACGCCTTCTGCTAGAGTGATCTCCAGTGGCTTTATCTCGGATGACTCCTGTTTACATAAAGGCTGTGGACAAGGTCGTCTCCTCTCCCCATATTTATTTTGGCCACTGAGCCATTAATTAGGAGAATCTCTGAATGTCATGAGGTCAAAGGAATCTGGACAGGCAAAATCAACATTAAAGTATTTGCTTATGCAGATAACTTGCTGGTCTCTCTTACAAATCCATGGGAATCGGTGGCACAGGCAGAACTGTTAACGACTTTGCCAACTTCTCTGATCTTAAATTAAATTGGGCCAAGACTCAAATTTTATCTCTAAACTTGTATTTATGTCCAGGATACTCTCTAGGGATGATACCATCTGAACTTCGCTAGAGCATCTATTTAACACATTTAGGTATCAAATTATCTAAAAGAAACCCATAATCTTGTAAATTTAAATCTCCTTCCTATAGTAAAAGAAATTGAAGCAGACCTACAAAAATGGCAAGGCCTTAATTTATGTATATGGGGTAAAATTAACTCAATCAAAATGGTGTTAGCCCCTAAATTATTTAACTTTTTTCAGAACTTGCCCCTGAAAATAGACCAAGGGAATTTTGAATTCACTAAACAAAGTAATTGAGTTTTTCTCTGGAACTTCTCTACTCCTAGGTTATCTGTTGCAAAACTTAGGGCTCATAAGTCTGATAGTGGTTTCGGACTCCCACACTGGGAAAAATATTTTGCTTTTCGTTTTAAACCAAAGTTCCTGGTACCTTACTTCTCACTTAGGCAAATATCTATCCTTGTGGTTCAGGGTCGATATGTAAATCTTGCAACCATGTAAACTGCCCATCTCTTTACCAAGCTTCCTACTTCCCTGAATGATAGGTATATTAATAATGCCATCTGGGTAGTTAAAAAAAATGAACTTGCTTCGCATTGAGAAATTACCTGCTTACTTGACTACACTTTAGAATAATACTATTATCACATAACCAAACACCATTAATAAATACTGAGTGGCAGAAGCTAGGTATTGTGAATCTGCAAGATCTACTGGGTGAAAAAGGGGAACTACTTTCCTTTAACTTACTCAAAAACCGGTATAATATTTCAAAATTCCACTTTGCTTATTTTCTCTAGCTAAGAAAGATGCCTTAGAACTCAATTCTAGGAGTAGACCTAACTCAGAGTGGATTCCGAGTGGCATTCTGTCCTTAAGGCAGATATCTTAAAGGAGTGAGTCTACTATATAAACTTCTAATGAACACAAATGACCCCTCTCTTATCAGCCTCAGCCAAAAGTAAATGGGAGGGTGACTTTGGGGAAGCTTTAACTGCTGAGGAATGGGCCTCAGTCTGGGATAATGCCTGTTGCAGTAACAGAGAGATCCAAGCTAGGGCAATATAATATAAAATTCTTCACTGTTGCTATTATTCCCTTAAAAAGCTATTTTCAATGGGCTTTCAAGTAGATGGGAAATGCTGGAGATGTCAGGAGACAGATGCTGCTCTATGTCACATGCTTTGGTCCTGTCCCTCCATCAGAGACATTTGGAAGAAGGTTCACAAGGTGTGTGGATCTGCATCTGACTCATTGATTCCTTTTAATCCGAAATTTTTTATCCTAGGAATAAATACAGGCCAAAGCGGTTTAAGTAAGGGCCAAAACTCTTATCTGGTCAGCTGCTTTAACTCTCGAGAATACGTCTCTAGCATTGGAAATCTCCTCCCTCTCCTGTCTGCAGAGTGGACCTCTAAAATGAGTGAAACCGTAAATAATGAGAGATTGGTGCATCAGGTTGTTGGGGGGGGAAAAAAAAGGTCTTTATTTGGAAAAATCTGGGCACCTTTCCTTGCATATTTAGGTACTACATAATTATTCTTTTCAGTCCTGATCCAACTTCCAATGTCAAAATATTTCTTTTTGTTAACATGGATCCTACAGTATAATGAACCTGTGAATATTTATTTTTAACTATGTAATTCCTTATACGAGATCTGATAATTTCAGTTGTTGCATAAGCATGTTTTTATTATTACAATCTATTCTTTTCTCTCTACATTCCTACTTGATGTATTTTGTTTTTACAATAACCGAATAAAAATTTTAAAGCTAAAAAATAAATGAAAAAGTTCATCCACCAACTGTTTAAAGAATGCTGGTTCAGAATCGGAATTTATCATTCCAGTCATTCAGCTGTGCTGGATGGAATGCGGACAGGAAGAATTCATGTGCCACAGTGATCAGGCTGTACATGACAGTGACGGATTACTGTAAGGCTGTCAGAATCCTTACAGCCAATCAGACTGCAGCATTTCTGAGACTTTTTTTTTTTTTATAACTGGGAGTATTTGTTGTGTGTCATATTTATTGGGAACATTTTTTTGACCGTTAACCTTTGAAAGAGAGAGGAAGTTTGCCCCAGTGTTGAACATCCTTCCACTTCATATGGGTACCCAAATAAAGGTTTTGATGTTCCCACCGAAATGTGTAGGAATAGCTGTAGGCTACAGGACTTATCCTGAATCCACAACTAAAAAGAAAAATTGAGATTCCATCTCCACCCCCCCCAATACACTGTGCCTCAGTGTAAGAATGGCTGTGGAATCGAACCATACACAATTGAGGGTCCTGGACTTCAGGAAGGGCAGATTTTATAATTGGTGAATTCCTCTGGGATGACCTGGGTGTGGTGGAAGAGCAGTGGGTGAACCTAAAGGGGGCATAACGAAGGCAAACCTCTACATCAAGAAAGAGGAAGAGACTACAGTGGTTGGTTGTTGAAAGAGGTGGCTGAAAAGGTAAAAGCTACAACTCATGTTATTTATAATTAGTTGGCACACGCTAGCAGAGACAAGCTGACCGTGGCTAGCGCTAAAGCAACAGAATTCAGAAATTACAAGAGTGGGACTTTACTCACACAAGAGACTCTATTTGACATCAGAATGACCATTGGAAGCCAATGACAACATTTACTCATCGTTTAAGCTTATTTTTCTCTTCTCCTTAAAAGATGGAGCTGTCAGAGGGAGGAGGATAGGGAGGTGCATCAAGGAAGCAGGGAAAGCCTAAAGGAGCACAAAGGTGCAAAAGGGAGAGAATAGCCCAGGCACTATCAAATGGGGACAAGATACTGAGGTATTTAAGTGATAAGTGGAAGAGTAGGGGAGGGATTGTAAGGTTAAAAAGGGAAAGGGTGGGACTGTGCAGAGGGACCAGGAAAGAGAGACATCCTGAAAAAATACTTTCCTACAGAGAAGGGCCTCAAAACATGACAGAGCTTCAGGAGGGAGGTGGACACTAGGCCTGTAAGGAGGACAGAGTCCTCAAGAGACTTGCTAATCCTGAAAGTTAAAGTAATGGGGTGCATCCAGAGGTACTGAGTGGGCTCAGGGAGGTACTGGTTGCAATTCTTGACAGTCCTGTATCTTAAATGGGTTAGATTCTGTAAGTCTGATTGGTTGATGGTAGTCCAGCCCTGATCTAGAATTGGCTTGTATGGCGGGGATCTTAACTAGCAGGGTTCAGCACATTCCATATCACTATGCTATGAAATCTTCATCTTATTAAACATCAGCACCCCCCCAATCCATGTATTTCCCTGTACTTTTTTTTTATATTTCAAAGAAACAGAATTTTTTTGCCCCGTAGGTATTTTAGGTATTTTTCTTCCTGATCCCTCACATCCCTGGTGTGTGTGTGCATGTGGAGGCATACATACGTAATACACTACGGGACGCCCCACCCCACCAGTCGCTCCATTACCACCTGCCACCAGACCTCCATCCGGTGATGGCAGGACTACGGACGGATGACCCTGCCTCCCCGGGAGTGGTGAGTCAATGCTCGATCCTGCTCCCAACCCCCTCCCCACGGAGGCACCCCAATGACCCGAGGTCATTAGCACGAGGTAAGGCATGGATGCCTCAGTCCTCAGCGTCACCAGGCCAGCAAGAAACATGAATTTGACTGCCAATAATGACCACTTGGCCTGATTTTCCCTGCCCACTGTATCACTGCAGACCCTGCTTGATCTCTGACTTATTCCCCCACCTTGTCTTATCACTGTGGTTCCCTTATGCCTCATGCTTTCATGAACCCTATTACAGTTTTGGCCCCCAGTACTTCTGCTGGGAGGCTGTTTCAGGCATCAACCACCCTCTTCATGACGTACTTCCTCACATCTCCCCTGAGACTCCCCTCCAGCTTCATATCATAACCCCTTGTACTTGAGCATCTTTTTTTTTTCTGCAAGATGGATCTCTCCTGAACCTTTTGAAATGTCCTTCCAGAGATCAGGTCTCCAGAGCTGGACACAGTATTCCAGGTGAGGTCTTGCCAGTGAACTATACAAGGGTAACACCACCTGAGGGCACCTCATGTTCAATGTCAACTCACTATGTATTCTATCGTCACTGTCTTACTCTACTTGCACAGTATCTTGCCCGCTGCTTTGTTGACTCGTACCTAACCACAAAGTGTATGTGTATATGTAATCGTTTCAACTAGTATGAGATGTAATTGTTCACCTAACTTTTGCTGTACCCTGTATTACCTGTTTGTACTCTCCCGGGTCGTTCCTGAAAATAGGCATATAACTTGTCTAGTGTACTTACCCGGTTAACAAAAGCTAAATAAATGGTCCTGCTAGCTCTCCCAACTGCCTTGTCACACTGCCTAGCCACCTTCAGGTCATCAGATACAACTCCCAGATCTGTCCCCTGTTTGATGGTCATCAATACCTGATTTTGCTCTTTTTTGCATTGAAGCCCAGTTGCCATACCTTTGACCGCTCTAACTTTTTCGGAGTGTCTACCCTGTTGCAGGTTTTAGTGTCATCTGCGAAGAAGCAGATCTTTCCCTCCAGCCCCTCTGCAGTGTTGCTAATAAACACCATTAAAGAGGACCAGTCCCAGTACAGATCCATGAGGTACCCCACTGGTCACCCTCCCTTCCTCGGAGTGAACTCCGTTTACCACCACCCTCTGTCTCCTATCCCTTAGCCAATTTCTTCCCACCTTTGATCCCATTCCTAGGCTACCTACCTTGCTTACTAATCTATGTGGGATGGTGTCAAAGGCCTTCCTGAAATCCAGGTAGGCCACATCCACTGCTCCTCACTGATCCAATTCCCTGTTCACCCAATTAAAGATCTCTATAAGATCTGTTTGACAAGTCCCCAAAGAATCCATGCGGTCTTGTATCTTGTAAACCACTGGATTCAATATATTCCACTATCTTTTCTTCAGTAGTGATTTTAATAATTCACCCACCACTGAAGTAAGGCTGACTAGCCTGTAGTTGCCGGCCTCCTCCCTACTACCACTTTTGTGAAATGGGACTACAGCACCCATCCTCCAGTCCCCCAAAACCTCTCCTGTCTTCAGTGAGAGGTTGAACAGGCCTGTCGGAGGTGCAGCCAGCATTTCCCTGAGTTGCCTTGGTATCCTTGGATGGACCCATCTGGCACCACTGCCTTATCCACTTTCAGATTTGTGAGTTCCTTCAGGACTCTCTCCTCTGCAAATGGACTAGTGTTCACCTCCCTTCCTCTGATGCTCTGCCACTTTTCTGTGCCCCCATCCTTCTCCGTCTTCTGTGACCACAAAACAAAATTGTTCAAGATGTCTGCTTTTTCTTGGTCCCCTCCACTTAATCCCCCCCTTCCCTTCTTAGTCTTACAATCCCTCCCTGGTTTTTCTCTTTTTGCTTACATAACTATAAGAAATTCCTCTTTCTTTACTTCCTGGGCTATTTATTCCTCTGTTTATGCCTTTGCGCTCCTAACTGATCTCCCTGCCACCCTCTGTTTCTCCAGATACAGCTCCCTATTCTCTGTCTTCTTGTACCTCCTGAATGCTAACTTTTTCGCCCTTTCCTTCCCAGCCACCTCCTTGTAGTACCATAAGTCTCTTTTTCCTCTTGGCTTTGCTTACTAGCCTGATGCAAAGGTTTGTTGCCTTCTCTGTGTCCCATTTTAGTTTCACCCAAAGTTCCTCCACTCCACCCAAGTCCTCCTGAGGCATTCCCACATCTTTTTAAAATCGGCCCTCCTGAAGTTCAGCAAGCTCATCCTTCAAAGAACATGAAGTCTTGCTGTATTCTGACTATATGCAGTTAGCCCCAGAACTTGAACTGCTCCAGAGAATAAAGGGTCAACTCTATGCAAAGGCATAGAACGTTGAGCTCGAGCTCGGTTTTCAAACCTTTATCTGTGGTACTCAAGTGTAACTGTCAGATTTCTTACTCCGCCTAACTGTGAAGTCACTCTGGAGATCCCTCCTGTGCTTCGGTTCGGTAATAGTTCAGATTGGTCTGTTCTTTCAAACCATTTCATCAGAATATTGTTATTCTTGCCTCTGTCTCAGTACCAGTAAGTGGTAGTTGTAGGTGGTAGTTGTTTCTTAAGAAATTGTTTTATTTTCGGTTCTTTGCCGGTTGGTCCGGTTTGGAACCAAAACCCATTCAGTATAGTATTTTTTTGACTGTGTGGTTTTTCTGGTACTTATCGGTTCCTAAAAAAATCCGGCTTTTAGGATTTTTTTAAATGACCCGTGACACGGTTGGAACCAATAACTTGTAGTCACCTGGCTTAACCGCTGTTTGGGGTAACTTTAGATTGGAAGGCATGTCTGAGAAACCCAGAAAGAAAACCGGACCCACTGGGTTTCAGCACTGTACTGAGTGTAAAGAGGCCTTTGCTAAGGCCAACCCTCACCTCGTATGTGTATACTGTCTGGGGTTTGACCACCTCAGAGAAGACTGCCAGATATGCAAGAACTTTCCCAAAGCCACTCTGGAAAAATATTTTAGTAGGCTAAGGGAGAGGGAAGCCGAGAAGTCCGCTGGCCTGGATGGCCAACTTGGTTTGGTTGCAACAGAACCTGAGGAGGTGCCCAGTGACCTGGGCGATACCTACTCAGGCAAACAGCTGATTCTGTGGAATCAGTTCTGATAAGAAAATCAGCCGGCTCGGATCCGGCTTCCCATGGTCCAACTGCTGAAGAAGAGATAGCTAAAGCGTTCACCTTGGTCAGTGGCACACTGTAGTTTCCAACCGAACCGGCTTCAGTTCAAAGCAGGCTGGTTGGTCGAATTGTCTGCTTCAGATATAGAACCTGAAGCTTACTATGAGGGCTGTTGGGAGGAGGAGGAAGATTACGATGAAGAGGATGAGGGCCTAGATGGGCCAGTAGAGCCTGACATCTCCCCAGACAGGCCCTCTCAGGTTTCTCCTCCCAGGCTTTCTGAGTCCCCTTCCCATTTCTTGTTTTACAAGAAAGTGGCCGAGACTCTTCAGCTTCCTCTGAAAGAGGCTGAACAGGATCAGGAAGAACCTGACTACTTAGAGATGATGGATGTACCAGAGTCAAAAAGGGTGTCTATCCTCTTACACAAATCCTTGGGGAAGCAGAGACAAAAAAAATTTACAGTTTCCTACATCCATACCTCCTGTGGAAAAAAGAATGAACAGGAGGTATACTTTGTCAGGTCCTGGGATGGAATTCCTTATTAATCACTGCAGCCATGTTGGGTTAGTACAAGCTGCAGCCTGTGACAAGGCTAATATTCCCCTGGCATCTCACCCCCAGACAAGCATTCCAGGAAAGTGGATGCCATGGCAAAAAAACAGTACTTGGCATCCTCTTTGGGACTCAGACAATCTAACTACATGGCATATACAGCTAGGTACCAGAAATCTATGTGGGATACAGTTCTGGAACTGGCTAGGAATGCCCCAGCTAGCCAAGGAGCTGGAGCAGATGGCTGCAAATGATATAGAGGTAGCTAAAGTGCAATTCCATGCTGCTGTAGATTCTAATGATGTTCATTCCAGGGTCATGGCTACATCTGTCTCCATGAGGAGATTTGCTTGACTTAGGCGTACCAACCTCTCGCAGGATACCCAGGCTAAGGCCATGGATTTTCCTGTAGCAGGTGATTCTCTCTTTGGGGATCAAACAGGAAATTACATGAAAAAGATGGACGAGTACAGGACCACCTATAGGAGTGCTGCAGCCAAAGAAAAGCAGACCACTCCTCAGAGGCAGCAGTTTAGGGGCAGGGGTAGGACTTTTCACATGCCTTTTTACCAAGCTCAGGCCTCCTCCTCTTCGTTTCAGCAGAGGGGCTTCTTTAGGGGAAGAGGTAGATGGGGGTAACTAGGACACCATCAGCTACTCAGTCTAAGCCTCCTGCCAAGCAGACACCCTGAGATATTAGTCAGGGTCACCTCCCAATCCCAGTAGGAGGCAGGCTGACTCACTACTCCCAGGCCTGGGAGTCTATTACTTCAGAGAAGTGGGTCCTGGAAGTAGTGAGCCAGAGGCTTGCTCTCAGTTTCAAAAGGTTCCTTCAGTCCTCCCTCTCCCTTGGAGACAAAGGCCTTAGAGGCAGAAGTCTCCTCTCTTCTGCTTTTGCAAGCATTAGAGAAGGTACCTCTTTGTCATAGGGGAAAAGGGACTGTATTCCAGATACTTCCTTACCCCAAAAAAGACAGGGGAATGGCGACCCATCTTGGATTTAAGGTACCTGAACAGGCATTTGACAAAACCAAAATTCAAAATGGTGACTCTTGGAGTAATTCTTCCCTCTCTGAGACCAGGAGACTGGCTAGCCTCTCTGGATCTCAAGGATGCCTACCTCCACATACCTATCAGACATTCCCACAGAAAGTACCTCAGGTTCGAGTTGCCCTCGGGCAATTATCAACTCAGGGCCATGCCCTTTGGCCTAACATCTGCTCCAAGGGTGTTCACCAAGTGTCTTGCAGTAGTGGTGGCATTCCTCAAGAGGCAGGGCATCCTTCTGTTCCCATACCTGGACGACTGGCTCCTAGTGGGCCAGTCCTCAGACCAAGTCAAGTCAGCTTTAGAGGTCACTCAAAGACTTCTAGAATCCTTGGGTTTCATTCTAAATCTAGAGAAGTCTGTGCTAGAACCAGCCCAGCTTCTCACCTTCATAGGGGTGGAAATAGATACTATTCAGGCAAGGGCTTTTCTCCCTCTCTCAAGGGTTCAGTCTCCGGTCACTCTGGCCTCCTCTTTTCGTCCTCTAGTGTCTCATCCAGCCAGACACTTTCTACAACTGCTGGGCCACATGGCAGCTTCCACAGCAGTAGTTCAGGGAGCAAGATTTCAGATGAGAGATGTATAGTTTCATCTCAGATCTTACTGGTCTCAGAAAAAGGATCCTCTCTCCAAACTGGTTCCAGTCTCTCAAACTCTAGTCCAGGCCCCCCAGTGGTGGCTGGAGGAAGACAGTCTTCGACAGGGTGTCCCCTTTATCAGCCAGGTCCCTTCTGTGACTCTCACCACAGATGCCTCCCTGCTGGGGTGGAGAGCCCACAGAAACATAGACTTTGACGGCAGATAAGGACCGCTTGGCCCATTTAGTCTGCCCATTTCCCTACCTACAG
The DNA here is from genome assembly GCA_016271365.2 of Neoceratodus forsteri. Lineage (NCBI taxonomy): Eukaryota > Metazoa > Chordata > Ceratodontiformes > Ceratodontidae > Neoceratodus > Neoceratodus forsteri. The sequence goes on from JADMNL010000031.1 coordinate 125,430,266, forward strand.
GATAGGCTGCAGATCCTAGTTAACCAACAGCCTATTTCTTCCTACCCCCCACAAGAATTGCCTTATGTCTGTCCCATGCATTCTTGAATTCTCCCACAGTTTTAGACCCCACAACCTCCTCAGGAAGGCTGTTCCATGCATCCACTACCCTCTCTGTGAAATAATACTTCCTCACATTGCTCCTGAACCGCCCTCCTTATATCTTTAAATCGTGTCCCCTTGTTCTTGCAAGTCTCTTTTTCTGAAAGATGCTACCCTCTTGGACTTTGTTGATTCCACTGAGGTACTTAAAAGTTTCTATCTCCCTTCTTTCCTCAAGGGTATACATATTAAGCTCCTTTAGTCTCTCCTCATACGGCTTCTCTTGCCAGACCCTGCACCATTTTAGTTGCCCTCCTCTGGACTACCTCTATCCTGTCTATGTCCTTGCGGAGATGGGGTCTCCAGAACTGAACACAGTACTCCAGATGGGGTCTCACCAACTGTCTGTACAGAGGGATAACAACTTCCTGTTTTCTGATGCTGATGCCTCTCTATACATCCCAGTATACCCCCAGCCTTCCCTACTGCCTTCTCACATTGCTTGCTAACCTTAAGGTCATCTGATATGATTACCCCAGGTCCCTTTCCTTTCCTTTTTGTTGTTGTTACTACCTCCCACCATTGTGTATTCTTCCCTGGGTTCTTGTTTCCCAGGTGTATTATTTTGCACTTTTTGCATTGAATCCTAGCTGCCATACTTCTGACCATTCCTCCAACCTTGCCAAGTCCTTTTCATCCTTTCCACGCCTCCTTGTGTATCAACCCTGTTGCAGATCTTTGTGTCATCTGCAAAAAGGCATACTTTTCCTTCCAGTCCCTCTGTAATGTCACTGATGAAGACATTAAAAAGGACTGGACCCAATACTGAACCCTGCGGTACCCCACTAGTAACCCCTCTTTCTTCAGAGTGGACTCCATTTACAATTACCTTCTGTGTCCTGTTGTGCAGCCAATGTTTTACCCAGGCTACCACCCTGGGACCCACTCCCAGGCTGGTTAATTTGACTATTAATCTTTTGTGTGGGACTGTGTCAAATGCCTTGCTAAAACCTAGGTAGGCCATGTCCACAGCCCCTCCCTGGTCTACTACTTTGGTCACCCAGTCAAAGAAATCTATTAGATTCGTCTAACATGACCTTCCCGCTGTGAACCCATGCTGCCTTGGGTCCTGTGCTCCACTGGCCTCTAGGTACTCAACAATTTTTTCCTTCAGAAGTGACTCTATCACTTTCCCTACCACAGAGGTCAGACTGACAGGTCTGTAGTTTCCTGCCTCTGTCTTGGTCCCACTTTTGTGAAGGGGAATCACATCCGCCTTCCTCCAGTCCTCGGGTACCACACCATCCTCCCATGACTTATTAAAAGAGTAGCCAGTGGTTTCACTAGTTCCTCTCTTAATTCTTTTAGAATTCTGGGTGAATTCCATCAGGACCCATTGCTTTGTCCACCTTCAGTTTTAGGAGTTCATGCAGAACCCTTTCTTCTGTGAAAGGACTGGGATCGACCCCTATCAAAGTGCTTCTGTTAATTGGATTGACACTTCCCCTCCTCTTTTGTAAATACTGAGCAGAAATATTGGTTCAGTATCCCTGCTTTCACTGTCCCCTCTGCCCACCCACCGTTCATTCTATTCAGCCTCACTATCCCTCCTTTGTTTTCTCGCTCGCTGATGTACCTATAAAGGTTTTATCCCCTTCTTAACTGAGTTGGCGATCTTTCCTCAGTTTGGGCCTTTGCTATTCTGACTTCCCTCCTGCTTCCTTCTGCCTTAACTGGTACAGCTCTTTGTCCTGCACCTTCTGTGTTTCCTTGTACTTCGGAATGCTATCTTTTTCTTCCTGACTTTCACAGCCACCTCTTTTGAGAACCATAGTGGCTTTTCTTTTGTTTTGATTTGTTTATTTGCTTCACAAAGGCTTGTTGCCTCTGTGATGGCAGTTTTGATGATTCCCATTGTTGCTCACACCTCCTTCTAGCCTGTTTGCTAGTGCTTTTCTGAGGCACTCTCCCATCTTGCCAAAAGTCAGCCCTCCTAAAGTCCAGTACCCTCACTTTTGTGGCTTGCACTCTGTAGCTGAGTTTAACGTGAACCACACTGTTTGATGGTCACTTGTCCCCAGATGGCAACCCACTTCTAGATCTGAGATCCTCTCACTACCAGCGTTTGAGAGTCACGAGGTCTAAGATTGCTCCCTCACGAGTGGGTTCTGAAACTAGCTGTCTAAGGCCTGCCACCTGTAAGGCATCAAGAATGGCCCTGCTCTTGGATGTGGCTGCAGCAAATGCTCCAGTTAACATCTGGCATATTCAGGTCTCCCATCAACAGTATCTCCCTTTCTCTGCCATTCTAAGAATGCCTTCTATCATATCCTTGTCCATTCCCTCCCCTGACTGGGGGCTTACACAACCCCTGTGCGGATTGTGGTGCCCTTTCCAGTCTCCAAGGTGACCCACAGTGCCTTCTCTCCTCCCTGTTTACTCTTTTGTTCAGTTGTTTTTATCCCTTCCTTTACATAGAGGGTTACTCCTCCCCCTCTTCTCCCCTGCCTGTCTCTCCTGTAGGTTATATACCCTGGTATGTTAACATCCCAGTCATGGTTCTCTTGTGTACCATATTTCTGTGACTGCTACGATATCCAGGCATCCCTTTTCTATCAAGGCCACCAGCTCAGGGAGCTTGTTGCCCAGACTACGGGCATTGGTACTCATTACCCTCCATTTCCTGATGGCCTTACTCCCTTTTGCCCCATCCCTGTCCTTCTTGCCTTTGTCACTTTCTCCATTTACCCTGCCCTTCTCCCTATCGACACCTCTATGTTGGTGTTTGCCGCACCTACCGTGATTATTTAGGGGCTAGATTTCCCTGCTCCTTTCCAGTGCCTCCCCTTGCTAGTTTAAAAGCTTTCCAATGAAGCACTTAAACCTATCACCTAGGATCCTGGTTCCCCTCCCGGACAGATGCAGCCCATCATGCCAGTATAGGCTTGCATCACTCCAGGTGGACCCCAGTCCCCAATGAAGCCAATCCCTGAGCTCCACACCAGTTTTTCAACCACTGATTGAATCCCATGGTGCGAACACCCTAGCCTCCTATGCCATAGATGGGCAGCACCTCCTAGAAGGTTACCATGCATACTTGACCAAGGCCCCTCCCAATTCCACAAACTCTTCTTGCACTCTCTAATCCCTTTCTTAGCCAGGTCATTTGTCCCTAGGTGGACAATGACATCCAGCTCCCTCCTGTGCAGCTGCTCCGGCAATCCTGAGGATTCGCTCCCTGTCCCTCCAAGCCATGGTGCCAGGCAGGCACCTACCTCCCTCTCCTTCCCCCCAGTTCTACCTTCCTAACAATGGGTCCCCACCAGGGTTGTTTCCTTCCCTGCAGGGTCCCTCCACCCTCCTGTGGGTCTCCTTTGTGAGGTTCCCAGCATCCTCCTTGGTCTCCACTGCGGGTGCCTCCATAGAGGAACCACACTTTGCCAAAATGGCATAGGAATTGTGGAGAGGTACAACTGGAGGGATGTGCCTCTGTTCCACCACCCTCACCCTCCCTGAGCCCACTGTGGTCCAACCGCTCCTCTTTCTTGGCAACCTCTGAGGCAACGGCAGTGGCACTGGTGGTCCCTGGATGGAAGAGGAGGTCCCACAAATCCTGGCCAACTCAGCCTGGAGATGAGCAACCTCCTCCCTCAGCCCAGAGAGGTGCCTGCAGATGGGACAACACCACATCCTCCAGAACGTCTCCCAGAAGACTGCTGCTCCACAGCCACTGCACTGCACCACTCCAATCATGTCTTATTTCTGGCCCCTTAACTGTTTGCAATCCTTACTCTTTCCTCTGTTTTTTTTTCTCTCTCTCCTTACTTTCTGCCTGTGTGCCCTTTAAGCTCCTGATTGTCCTGTACTGAGACAAGAATATCCTATATTTCTCAGTAGACCACTTGCTTGCTCAGAGGCAGACCTCCAGCAGCTAGAGGGGAGGGCTACTCTTGCCCTTCTAGGATGGTGAGTCTTTGGTGGTTCTGTGATCACTCACTTCCTGCTCCCAAACAGGAAGTTCCTGTTGTCAGTCAAATCCTGTGCCTATAAAAATAGAACTAGCTTTGGGTGGGACAGGGGAGGAAGGAGGCAATATAGTCCCAGTAGAGAAGTTCAGTCACACAGCAGTCCTTTCTCCTGTTGTCTTCTGCCAAGCTATTAGCAGAATCTTTCTAAGGCAGTCTTTAAATGTAGCTTCCTTCTAGCTAAGCCACTCCCCCTACTTACTAGATCGTTCTACAAGTAATTTAAACCTCACAGCTATTAAGTCCTTTCAATCACCTGAGATTTACACCTAGATAACTGTTCAGATACCCATTCAGTTCAGTTAACCCAGACAAACACACACTTTTTTTTTGTTAGTTTTTTATACCCTAAATTAAAGGTCCAAGTACAAAAGTTCTTCTTCTTTAGTCCCAGCAGAGGAGTCCAGTCACACAGCAGTCATTTCTCCTGGTGTCTTCTGCCAAGCCCACCTAGATCATCTTACAGCTCAGGGAACTTGGTCTCACCAGGAGTCCCTTCTGCACATAAATCTTCTGGAGTTAAGCGCTGTCTTTCTGGCGCTTCAGACATTCTCAACTTTTGTTCAGGGCAAAGTGGTGCAAATCAGGACAAACAATACCACAACCGTGTGGTACATCAACAAACAGGGAGGCACTCGGTCCTCGGCCTTGTGCACAGAGGCCATGAAGGTATGGTTTCTAGCTTATTCCCTTCAGGCTTCCCTGCTGGCTATGCATCTCCTGGGGAAGGACAACATTCTAGCAGATGCTCTGAGCAGAATTTCCCAGGGACATCACGAATGGTCCCTGAATCCTGCAGTTCGAGCCATCTTCAAGAGATGGGGCACTCAAGAGATAGATCTGTTTGCAGCCCTGGACAGTTGTCAGCTTCCTCTTTATTGTTGCAGACCACCCCTTCTGGGCCCTGTCCCTCAGGATGCTCGTCTACTGAATTGGACAAGCAGGTTTATGTATGCATTTCCTCCTTTTCCTCTGATATTCAGGGTCCTGATCAAAATCAGGTCTCAACCTTGCAAGGTGATTCTGGTGGCTCCAGATTGGCCCAGACAGCCAGACAGACAGCTTCTACTGTTGTCACTGTTAGCAACACTGCCCTTGTGTCTTACCAGACAACACAATCTCCTCACCTCCTCTCAGGGGAGGATTCTGTATTCCAGTTTTCAGACTCTCAGGCTCAAGGCCTGGCTCTTGAAGTGCTAGAATATGCAAGCTTGCACCTTTCTCAATCAGTTATGAATATTTTAAAGGTTAGCAGGAAACCTGCCACTAGAAAGACTTAAAACTCCAAATGGAAAAGATTTGGGTTTTGGGGTTCCCAGAGGCATACTAAGCCAGAGCTGGCTGGTATTGCCACTGTATTGGATTATTTGGTGCATCTTAACAGTTTAGGCCTCTGGCCTACTACTCTCAAGGTATATTTGGCAGCTGTGTCTGCCTTCCTTTCTGCTGGTAAGAGGTCTTCCTTAGCTTCTCATCCAGTCTTTAAAAAAATTTTCAAAGGTTTGATTCATGTTAATCCTCCCTTTAGGGAGCCTACCCCTTCTTGGAACCTGAACATCTGTATTACACAGCTTATGCAGCCCCCTTTTGAATCTTTGTCTTCTGCTGAACTGAAATACTTGACTTGGAAGACTGTGTTTCTGGTGGCTTGTACCTCTGCGAGGAGAATCAGTGAATTACAGACCTTATAATTGGAACCTGATTTCATTTCGTTTCATAGGGATAAGGTGATTCTACGCACCAATAGAAAGTTTCTTCCCAAGGTGGTGTCAGACTTTCATCTGAAGCAGTCTATGTCATTTCCTGTGTTTTTCACTGATCATTCTTCTTCTGGGGAGAGAAGATTACACAGTCTTGATGTAAAAAGGGCTCTTAGTTACTATATTGAGCATACTAAGGCCCATAGGAAGGACTGTTCTCAGTTGTTTCTCACTTATAGTGAAGTGGGAAAGGGCAAACATGCTACCAAGAGGTCTATTGCCAGGTGGATTGTCTCTTGTATTTAATTCTGCTGTTCTAAACTTGGAAAGGAACCTCCCTCAGGCCTGAGGGCTCATTCTACCAGAGGTACAGCTGCTTCGGTTGCAGCAGCTAGAGATATACCTTTAGTGGACATACAGTGGTAGTTATCAAAAAGTTTCCTACCTCGAGGTACCACTGAGGTAATTTACATTGACTGTAATGTGATCCTGCCTCATTCTGCTTCAGTATACCTAGGTATGCCTCAGTACTGTGAAACTTTTCTATGACTACCACTGTATGTAAAGCAACTACCTGGAAATCTGTTCACACTTTTACCAAATATTACTCTTTGGACGTCCAGTCATGAAGTGATGCTAGGTTTGTCACGGCTATGCTGCAAAGCCTGTTCCCAAAATAGGTTCTGTGACTCCCTCCTCCAAGGGGGTACTGCTTGGTAGTCTGCATATAGTCAGAATACAGCAAGACTTCATGTTGTTTGAAGAAAAAATCACTCACCATAGTAATGTTTTTTTTTAATGGAGTCTTGCTGTATTCTGACCTCCTTCCCTGCCTCCCCTCCTGGAACCTAGTAGTTTTGGGATGTGGTGGGGCAGGCACAGCGCTGCACCCCGGAGGTGTACTGGACATAACCTCCATCTCTTGGGGGTTTCTTTTAGTTTGTTTATTAAGCATTTTGGTAAATCACTACCTGTTGTGTTCTTTTTGGGTGTTCTCGACTTGTCTTCTGACCCTAAAAACCTTGTTTTGCCATTTGGCACAAAATTTTGGAAACAATTTCTTCCTTTGAGTTAGTTAGTTTAGTGCTCGCAAGAATCTGATGGTTACACATGAGAGTAACACAGACAGAGGTTTGAAAACTGAGCTCAAGCTCAACATTAGAGTTAACCCTTTACTCTCCGGAGCAGTTCAAGTGTTGGGGCTAATTGCATATAGTCAGAATACAGCAAAACTCCTTTAGAAGAAACAATATTACTATGGTGAGTAATTTTTTCTTGTGTGGCTTGATTCTGCCCCAGTCCTCATATTGAACCACACAGTATGGTGATCACTGGTCCCCAGGTGGCCACCCACTGTGATGTCTGCAACATTGTCCCTGTTAGTTAGTACAAGGTTAGTATAGTACTGCTCCCTCAGAAGTGGGCTTCTTAACTGGTTGCCTGAGGAATGCCCCCTACAGGGTCTCCAGGATGTCCCTTCTCCTAGCTGTAGCTGCAGCTGGGATACTCCAATCTACATCTGACAGACTGAAGTCTCCCACCAGCAGCACCTCCCCTTATTTGCCATCTTTTCGATTGCTTCCCCCAGAACCGTATCCCCCCATGCTTGGAAGTGTGTAGATCACACCAGTGCAAATAGTGGCTCCATTCCCCATCCCTAGGGTGACCCATAGTACCTCCATTTCTCCCTGTACCTCTTGCTTTTATGCTATCTCTCACATAAAGAGCAACCCCTCTCCTTTCTCCCCCACCCTGTTCTTCCTGAACACAGTATATACCCTGGTATTGCTGTATCCCCGTCATGGTTCTCAGTGCACCATGTTTCTGTAATGGCAACAACATCCAGGTCAGCCTCTGCCATAATGGCCTCTAAGTCCAGAATTTCATTTCCCAGACTTTGAGCATTTGCACACATGGCTTTCCAACTTCTAGTGCCACCCTACGTGACAACCCTCATGTTCCCTTTTGGCCTTTCTCCTTACCACCTCCATTCACATTCTCATCTCTCCATTACTGCTAACTTGTTTTCTTTCTATTAAGTACCCTTGGGGATTTGTCTTCCTTTGGGTTCTCACTGCTGACTACTTCAGTTTGTGTGGGGGGGGAGACAGTTTGTCTCCCTGCTTCCTTCTGCCACCCCCTTTGGCTAGTTAAAATGTTCGTCAATATAACATTCCTCATCACACAAGAAATTCAGGCTTACTGGTACAGCTATGCACTTGTTCAGTATTTACCACAAACTCCTTAACTGCTTGTTTTTATTCCACTTCCCACTCGCTTGCTGTTTTCTACAGTCACTTGGTTGCTGTCTATCCTCTGCCTGTCTGCATGAACAACAAGGCTGCCCGCCTGGTCTCTTCACTTTCCCAACTGACAACTCACCTTTTATTAGTAGGTACTGATTTATGGATCAGTTAGCTGATTTGTAAAATTGTTATGGCGATGCTGCTACTGACAAACTCGATCAGTTCCTACTGTTCCTAAATGGAAAGCAACACATGGTGCTGCAGTAGAGATGACCTGGCAGTACATCTCCTTCTGCGAAGGTGGTACTCCACAAAGTACCAGTGTTCTTATTGTGTTTCCCGCTGTACCTGACTTCTCTCCCATGGTAATTAAAACAAACAAACAAAAAAAAAACGGCCAGGTGGCACTGAGAGTTGAGGCATTGAAAGCCACACCTCGCACCACGCCAGTGATCCCAATCCGGAAGCGAGCTCGAGCCACCAGGGGTTGGCTGGGGAGGAGAGGGTGAGGAGCTGGCTCTGGCTGCTGCAAGCCAGCTCTCCTCTCTGGGGTGGGATGTGGGGTTTCCCCAGCTTTTGGCTGCCACCTGGTGGAGGATAGGTGGCAGTGCCAAGTCACAAAGGAAACCTGGCATTAGGCCGGGTGGGAGGAAGGGGCTATCACTGGAGCCATGGAGTGCATGCGTGCATCCTTGCGCATGCATGCCCATATTCTGGGGTTCCAGGATAACAGGAGAAAACCAGAAAAACATAACTCCTCCATCACCAAGTAGACGGTGTCTAGTGGTGTCCTGCTCCCTCCGATTCCAGTTCCGGTGTCCAGTGGTCCCTCCCCCATTCTCCAATCGGCATCTCTGTATAAATAAATATATTCCCTGGTAGTCCAGTGGTCCCTCCCCCCTCCCCATTCTCCAATCACCATCCCTGTATAAACAAATATATTCCCTGGTAGTCCAGTGGCCACTCCTTCATTCACTGATCACCATCCCATATAAACAAGTACATTCCCTGGTAGTCCAGTGGTCCTCCCCATCCCCATTCATAGATTGCCATCCTCCTTATAAACAAATATATTTCCTGGTAGTCCAGTGGTCTCCCCATTCTCTAATCACCATCCCGTTATTTAATTTTTAAAACATTTCCCTAGTAGTCCCTCCCCATCCACGATCGCTGTCCTGTTAAATATTAAGTAATATATCCCTGGTGGTCTAGTGCACCCTCCACCCTGGCAGTGAGTGACCCACCACCCGCTCCCCCCCATCCTGACCCCCAGCTGGCAACTGGCACATCCCTCCTTTCACCACCACGGTTGGCTGCCGACTGAGCTGTCACTGAGTGCAACTGTATAAAATATACACTCATTGACTGACAGCTAATATGTGCTCAGTGATAGCTCAGTTGGCAGCTGGCCATGGTGCTGAGAGAGTGTGTGTGCTGGTTGCTGGCTGGGGGTGGGATGGTGGGGATGAGCTGGTGGGTCACTACCCGCCAGGGTGGGTGTGGGGATGGGGGTACCAGAGCACCAGGGATATGGCAGTGTCAATGGCTCAGCAGGTAGCACACTTGCCTCTGAGGCTGGGAGATCAGAAGGCTGTGGGTTCTATTCCCATACCAGGCACCTGGGTTAATATCCCGATACACTGTAGTGCAGCATGAGGGGGGTGCTGCACTCCTGAGGTACCGTCTTTAGGATGAGATGTGAAACCCAGGTCTCATCTGCCTGTTCTAATAGTATTTCAGGTGGATGTTCAGATTCCGTGGCATTTCTCGAAAACAGTAGAGGAATTTCCCCAGTGCCCTGGCCAAATTTCCCCCATTCACTAAAAAATACCACCAACAGCTTAATCTGGTTCAAGGTCAGTTGGCATTCATCTGTGTCCATCTCCCCTGTGTCGTGTCTGAAAATAGACAGAATTTGTCTAGTGCACTTACCCGGTCAACAAAAACTAAATAAATAAATAAAAATGTTACTTAGTATTAAGTATCTTCTTATCAGACCAGAGCCTGTGTGGCTGGCTGTGTGTGTTTGTCTCTGTCAGTAGTTTAGTTTTTGTGGATTTTCATGCATTTCTGCTTGGAGGAAGTGGACCATTCTTGGACATAACATCTATGAACATTGCCTGGACTAAGAAACTGCAAAACATCACCACCAGGTATTGGCATTCTCATCATAAATCAACTTTTTTGGAAACCATCAAAGCCAAAAGCAAGGTCAGTAAATCTGTTATACAAGCACTGAGTTGTGGAGTGCTGCATTGAATCCACATTTCCGTCTGACTTGTTCTTAAAGAATGTGTACTTGTCTTTGAGGTCTATTCACAACCGTTTTGGAGGACAAAGGGAAAACATTAACAAAGGATTTTTACATCCTGCATATGCCCAAGGCCAATGTTCATCACCTTCAGGAATTTAACCCCTTCAGGAATTTATCACATTCTGGGTCTTTGAGCTACAATAACAGTTTTCTGGTCCTCGGTAGTTCACCATTTCCTGTGGATTTGATTCAAACAACATGAAGTCTTGCTATATTATGACATATGCAGTGAGTCCCAACCTTCGAACTGCTCCGGAGGTGAAAGAGTTAACTTTCCATGCCAAGCATGGAACGCTGAGGTTGAAACTCTGTCTGTTGTTCTTCAAACTCAAACTGTCAGATTCTTTACTCCGCCTCACTGAACAGTCGCTCCGGAGATTTCTCCTTCTGCTCAGTTCATTTTGTGGTTAAAAGTATTGTTTTCGGTTTTCGAACTAATTTAAACTGCAACCGGTCGGTTCAGGCTCTGTCTGTGGTATTTGTGAGTACTAGATAGGTTTTACATTAATTCTCTTCTGTGTGGAACTTGTAAACGGTTTATCGGTTCGGTTTGAACCAATCAGGTTGTTTAAAATATCTTAATCTGTGATTTAGAGTGTGGTTACCGGTTCTTATCGGTTCTAAAAAAACAGATTTTATTACGTTTTTTTCCACGACCCGTGACACGGTTGGGAACCGATAAGAGGGTCTTACCTGGTGGATTGCTATAAACGGGTAAGTTTGGTTAGGACTGGCACTATGTCTGAGAAACCAAAAGAAAACCAGGCCCACTGGGTTTCAACACTGCAGTGTGTGTGGGAAGTCTTTGCCAAGGCTGACCCCACACCACCTGTGTTGATTGTCTGGGGTTTGACCACCTCAATGCAGACTGCCAGATTTGTAAAATTTTCCTGCAGCTACCCTGGAAAGAGAGTTGGTAGGCTCAGGAAAGGGAGGCCAAAAGTCCGCTGAACCCGGATGGCCAGCCGGTTAGGTTCCAGCGAACCAGAGGTGCCCTCTGACCAGGCGAGACTTCTTGGCAAAGGAGAGCCGACTCTGAGGTCGGTTCCAGCAAAAGGACTAGGAAATCAGCTGGTGTGGAGCCAAAACTTTCCTCTCAACAGCTGAAGAAATAACCAGCGATTAAAATTGTCCAGTCGCTTTCCCGGTTCCGACGAACCGGCACCATCAAATAGCGCCAGTTCGGCCGGTTCCACCGTTCAAGAGTATGATATAGAGGAATATTATGAACCGGAGGAGGGAAGAGGAGTATGAGGAGAGTGAATGGATTTGAAAGTTTGGATGTGCCCATTGACCGGACATCTCCCCAGACAGACCTTCAGGAGTGTCTCCTCTAGAGCTTTCTGAGTCCTTCTCATTTTATGTTTTATAAAAAGTGGCTGAAACCCTCCAGCTCCCTATGGAGGAAGCTGTGGATGATCAAGAGGAGCCTGACTATGTGGAAATGATGGATATCCCAGAGTCTAGGAGACTGTCTATTCCCTTGTATACATCTTTTGGGAAACAGACATTTAAAATTCTAAAAACTCCTCACACTATACCTCCTGTGGATAAGAGAATGGACAAGAGGTACACATTGTCAGGCTCTGATACGGAGTTCCTTACACAACAATGCAGCCATGTTGGGGTAGTGCAGGCTGCAGCCTGTGACAAGGCAAATATTCCCTTGGCTCACACCCCCCGGACAAGGACTCCAGGAGGATTGATGCCATGGCAAAGAAACAGTACATGGCAGCATCCTTGGGACTCTGACAGGCAAATTATATGGCTTATGTTGCTAGATATCAGAAATCCAGATGGGATACTGTTATGGCTCTAGCAAAACAGGTCCCTGGCCAGGTGGCTGCTGATGGTATTGAGGCATCCAAGGTGCAATTCCATGCTGCAGTGGACTCAAATGATGTATCATCAAGAGTCATGGCTACATCTGTGGCACTTTGCAGAATGGCTTGGCTCAGATGTACTAGCCTGTCACAGGATACCCAGACTAAGGCCATGGATTTTCCTGTTGTGGGTAATTCTCTGTTTGGGGAGCAGACAGAGAATTACATGAAGAAAATGGATGAGTATAGGACCACCTATAGGAGTGCACAGGCCAAGGAAAGGCAGGCCACTCCTCAAAGGCAGCTTCCCAGGGGCAGGGGCAGGCCTTTTTACCAAGCCCAGGCCTCCTCTTCTGCTTATGCCCAGAGGGGGTTCTTTAGAGGGAGAGGCAGACAGGGGTACAAGCAGGCCTGCTTCCACCCCTCAGCCCAAAGCCCCTGCCAAGCAGGCACCCTGATGGGGTTGCCAGGGCCGATTCTCAGCTACCTGTAGGGGGCAGGCTGGCTTACTTTGTCCAGGACTGGAGTCTCTGACATCAGACAAGTGGGTCCTGGAAGTAGTAAGCCAGGGACTGGTTCTCAGCTTCAAAAAGTTTCCAAAGATGAGAACCAGATCCTTTCCACCTGCAAATTCACCAGAGGCACTTGCCCTAGAGGCAGAGGTCTCTTCCCTCCTGGTTCTCAGAGCTGTGGAAAGGGTTCCACCCCTACACCAGGGCAAAGGTTTGTACTCCAGGTACTTCCTTACCCCCAAAAAAGACAGGAGAATGGTGGCCCATCCTAGATCTCAGATACTTAAACAAGCACCTTTTAAAACCAAAATTCAAAATGGTGACTCTGGGAATTATTCTACTCTCTCTAAGGCCAGGGGACTGGCTAGCGTCCCTGGACCTCAAGGGTGCCTACTTCCATATTCTCATCAGAAGCTCCCATCGAAAGTACCTCAGGTTCGAGCTGCCCTCAGGCCATTACCAGTTCAGAGCAATGCCCTTTGGCCTCACCTCTGCTCCAAGGGTATTCACAAAATGCCTGGCAGTAGCAGTTTCTTCCCTAAGAAGGCAAAAAATTGCCATCTTCCCTTACCTGGACGACTGGCTCATAGTAGGCCAGTCACCAGACCAAGTCAAGTTACACCTACAGATAACTCAGCAACTGCTCACCTCTCTAGGTTTCCTTCTGAATCTTTCAAAGTCAGTTCCAGAGCCTGTCCAGCTCCTCACCTTCATAGGCGCAGAGCTGAACACAGAGAAAGCCAGAGCCTTTCTTCCTTTGGACAGGGCAAGGACCCTGGTCTCTCTGGCCTCCTCATTCACCCTGCAGGTGTCTCGACCAGCAAGGCATTTTCTACAGCTCCTGGGGCACATGGCTGCTTCTACAGCAGTAGTGCAGGGAGCAAGATTTCAGATGAGGGACATCCAGTTCCATTTGAGAGCCTTTTGGTCTCAAAGGAAAGACCCTCTAACCAAATTGGTCCCAGTGACTCGAACCCTGATCCAGGCCCTACAGTGGTGGAAGGATCAGAGCAATCTGAGACAAGGGGTTCCTTTTGTCACTCAGTCTCACTCCTTAATCCTTACTACAGATGCATCCCTCTTAAGGTGGGGAGCTCACATGGGAAACCTCACTACCCAGGGGTTGTGGTCCCCTCAGGAATCTCTGCTCCACATCAATCTGTTGGAACTCAGAGCAGTTTTTCTAGCACTTCAAGCTTTTTCCAAATCTGTTCAGAACAAAGTTGTACAGATCAGAACAGACAACACCACCACTATGTGGTACATCAACAAGCAAGGGGCACTCGGGTCTATGGCCTTGTGCACCAAGCAATGAAGTTGTGGTCTCTGGCTTACTCCTGAACACCTCCCTCATGGCAGTTCACCTCCGGCAAGGACAATGTCCTGGCAGATGCTCTCAGCAGGATTTCCCAGGGTCATCACGAATGGTCACTGGACCCCCTGGTCTTGGAGGTGATATTTGCCAGATGGGGCACCCCGCAGATAGATCTTTTTGCAGCCCCAGACAATCACCAACTTCCCCTTTTCTGCTGCAGGCCCCAGTGTTGGGCTTAGTCCCTCTGGATGCCTTAGTTCTCAATTGGGAAGGGATGCTTTCCCCCCTTCCCTCTCCTGTTCAAAGTGCTAGTCAAAATCAGATCTCAACCCTGCAAGATGATCCTGATTGCTCCAGATTGGGCCAGACAACCCTGGTATCCACTCCTACTGTCCTTAGCAGTCTATCTTCCCCTGTGTCTTCCCAGGAATCACAACCTGTTAACCTGTGCTCAGGGGAGGGTTTGGTACCCAAACCTCAAATCTCTCAATCTCTAGGCCTGGCTCTTGAAGAGTTAGAATTTGCTGATCTACACCTCTCCCAAGTAGCAATGGATATCCTGAAGGCTTCTAGAAAACCTTCCACCTGGGCTACTTATAATTCCAAATGGAAGAGGTTTTCCATCTGGTGCACTGGAAAGCATATTTCCCCAGAATCTGCTGATTTACCCACAGTCCTGGATTATATGGTCCACTTAAATACCTTGGGGCTGAGACCAGCTACCCTAAAGTGCATCTGGCAGCTGTGTCTGCTTTTATTTCAGCAGGTAAGCCTCTTCTCTTTCAGCTCATCCTGTATTTTCCAAGTTTTCAAGGGATTGCTTCACACCAACCCTCCATTCAGGGACCCTGCCCCTGCCTGGGATCTTAATGTTTGCATTGCTCAGCTTATGCAACCCCCCTTTGAGCCTTTGTCTTCAGCAGAGCTTAAGTACTTGACTTGGAAGACTGTGTTTCTGGTAGCCATCACTTCTGCCAGACGCATAAGTGAATTACAAGCTTTGTCAGTGGAGCCTGATTTTATCTTCTTTCATAGAGATAAGGTTTCCTCAGGACTAACAGGAAGTTCTTTCCTAAGGTGGTTTCAGATTTCCACCTTAATCAATCTATATCTCTTCCAGTGTACTTCACTGACCATTCCTCCTCTGGTGAGAGGAGGCTGCACAGCTCAGATGTGAAGAGAGCCCTTAGTTTACTACATAGCGCGTACCAAGGGTCACAGGTTTGACTCCCTCCAACTGTTCCTCACTTATGGTGAGGTTGGTAAAGGAAACCTGCCACTAAAGATCCATTGCCAGGTGGATTGTCTCGCATCCAATTTTGCTATGAAAACTGGGTAAGGTCCTCCCTCAGGCCTGAGGGCTCACTCTACCAGAGGTACAGCTGCTTCCTGGCTGCTGCCAGGGACATCCCTATTCTAGAGATATGTCAAGCAGCTACCTGGAAAACAGTTCACACTTTTACCAAGCATTACTCCCTGGACATCCAGGCTAGGAGTGATGCCAGGTATAACAGCTGTGCTTCAGAGCCTATTTCCTAAGTAGGTTCTGTCCCTCCTCCATGGAGGTACTGCTTTTAGAAGCAGATGTCATAATATAGCAAGACTTCATGTTGTTTAAGAAAAATTACCTTAGTAATGTTTCTTCTAATGGAGTCTGCTATATTATGACCTCCCCCTGCCTGCCCTCTCTGAACCTCTGTTTTGGGATGTGGATGGGCAGTGCAGTGTTAGCATAGTAGGTGCCCACCTTGTTTTTTCACCCCTCCTTTCTTGGGGTGACTTGGTGTATGTTTTCATTTTGGGTCTCCTGACTTGAGTCTTTGTTTTGGGACCAAAAATGTGTTCTTATGTTTAGTAGCCAGTTGGCTAGTGTAGGTTTACAGCTTCCACACAGGACCTCAGTGAGTTTAGCTCATAAAGATCTGACGGTTTGAGTTTGAAGAACAACAGACAGCGTTTCAACCGAGCTCGAGCTCAGCGTTCCATGCCTGGCATGGAAAGTTAACTCTTTCACCTCCGGAGCATTTCGAAGGTTGGGACTCACTGCATATGTCATAATATAGCAAGACTCCACTAGAAGAAACAACATTACTAAGGTGAGTAATTTTTTCTTACATTTCATCAATCACGTGGCACCTCTGAGAACATGGCTTTATATATTGTGCTCTGCAATATCATGGGGCAAATGCAGACCAGCAAGGCCAAGAGGACTAGATGCCCTACAACAAAACTAGTCTGCAAAATGATTAAAGCGTACCTTCTTAGAATACTACTTATGCTACTTCTGATATCTGGAAATTTTCATCCTAACCTGGGGGCCTACCGGCCTAGCACCCCATGCCACAAAAAGGCAGGAGGGGTCCCTCACATTAGCCTCAATCAATGTCTGCAGCCTCCTTGACAAATCTGACATCTTGCAAACCTGGGTCCAGCAACATAGCCCTGATGTACTCTCTGTTGTGAAACATGGTTTAACCCCAGGATACCAGACACTGCAGTCACCATCCCTGGATACTCTATATTCAGGCAGGACAGGGTTTCAAAGCGAGGTGGGGGCTGTGCCATCTACCTGAGGAATTTCTAACTGGGTCAAATCCCCATTCTCAAACCCTAAACCACCATCGATGGTTCTCAGCTATTAAAGTGCTACTGGCGCTGACACAAGGAGCTCACCATTGCCTCTGTGTACCTACCTCAAAGATCAGCCCAATGGATTTATGAGCATATTGAAAGCCTACAGGATTACACCATAACTCTGAACTCATAGTACTAGGCGACTTCAACATAAATTGGCTATCGCTGGAGGCCAGAAACTAGAAGGATGCTGTCACGTCACAGAACCTCACCCAGCTTGTTACCACCCCACCAGATGCAACTATAGGACAAGGTCGCTACACTTCTGGACTGGATCCTTACTAATCACCTGAGCAGATCTCAAAGTCTCAGTGCTCCTGATGGGATCAGTGACCACTCACCGGTCACATGTACCTGGACAAACAAATTCATTAAGTCCCTCCTAAATAATCCACACCAGAGTGTTAAAACAGGGGTGCCTTGAGCTGCTAAAGACACACCTAAGCCACCTGGACTGGACACCAATCGACTCTGCCATTGATGTAAACCAAGCCTTAGACCTTTTCATCAGCCACTTCACTGCGGCCTGCAATATCTTTGCACCTCTCAAAAAGCTGAAGGTCGGGGCAGAGCTAACCCTTGGATAACCCCTTATCTAATCACTTTACTCAAACATAGGGATCATCTCTGGCACTGTGCCTGTGCAACATCCAAACCTGGGGATATTCATAAATATAAAGCTGCCAGAAATATGTGCACGTGGGCAGTTAGGGCGTAAAAGCCAATACTTCAAGGAAGCTCTCTCCAACTCCTGGGGTGATGGAAAAACATTTTGGAGTAACTTGAAAGACCTTACAGGCAAGGACCCTAAGTCACCACCCACCATGCTCAACATAAATGGAACACCAACATCTGACCTGTACACAATCACCAACACCTTTAACAATGCGTTCTCCAACTTGGATAGTGTCCTCCTGTCTAATTTCTTTGATGCCCCCTCTGGTAGTAACCCTCCTGCAACTACTCCCCTCCTACACCCTGCCCCACAATTCTACTTCAAGGAGATTCCAGTGCACGAAGCCAGAACCTATATTCGGAATTCTATTCACAACACAGGCTACAGCGGTGACTCCCTTGACCTGAAGTTGTTAGCACTTGTCCTTGAAGAAGTCCTTGAACCCCTGACAAAGGTCCTCAACCTATCACTAATGATGTCCCAGTTCCCATCTCGCTGGAAACAGACGACCATCACACCGATACACAAAAGTGGAGACAAATCACTGCACTCCAACTACAGACCTATCTCCATCCTCCCTCCATTGTCTAAGGCCCTGGAGCGCATCGCCTCAGACCAACTAGTCAAGTACCTGGAAAAATATGACATCCATTGTCCTGAGCAACATGGTTTCTGAAAAGGACACAGTACCACCACTGCACTATTAGAATTCACAGGCTTCATCCATACCGCGCTCGATCAAGGAAACTGTGTAGGGGCAGTATTCATTGACCTTACAAAAGCCTTTGATACTGTGAACCACCCACTCCTACTCAAGCAATTATCAAACATTGGGCTCTCCAATGAAGCGCTGCTCTGGTTTTCAAGCTACCGTTGGGGAGAGGTTCCAGCGGGTTAGGATTGCCGGTGTCACCTTGGAAGAAAAGCCAGTCCTTTCAGGGGTCCCACAGGGGTCCATCCTGGGGCCACTACTCTTCAGCCTCTTCCTCAACGACTTTCCCAGTGTCTGCCACCAGAAATTACTGCTCTGCGCCGATGATGCAGTCATGTTCACCAACCACCAAAACGCAGAGCTCCTCGAGAAACAATTACAGCTTGAATTCATGCTCATCGAAGAATGGTTCAAGTAACACAAACTGGTCATGAACTACAGCAAAACAAAGGTTATGACCTTCTACAATGTCAGGAGCAAGTACAAATCCCGTGACCTCACCATCCTAAACCAAACAGGGACCTTACTTGAACATGTTCCTGATTTTAAATACCTAGGTGTCACATTGGACAGCTCACTGTCCTACCATCGGCACATAGATTCTGTCGCCAAAGCCACCAACAACCGTATAGGCCTGCTCTACAGACACAAACACTGTATGACTCCTGACACTCTCCGGTTGGCTATCGACAGCTCTGTCACCTCCATCATCGATTACAGGCTAGCAATTTATGGCTCTGCCTCCGCCTCTGCCCTCCATGAGAATTACAGTTGCACTCAACAAAGCATGCAGGCTGCTAACTGGGGCTGACCAACTACACACACTTGTGACCTGTACACTCGGGCAGGATGGCTTCCTCTCATCAGCCAGATACAGTATCAAACCTGCCTCTTAGCAAAAAGTCCTCCTGGGGTCATGCCCCGGGCATTGAAAAGCTCCTCATTGACCACCACAGCACCCAGCCAGACTAGAAGTTCATAACAACTAACCTTCCCTTGTCCCCAGATGCGGACTACCATGGGCCAGAGGGCCTTTGCCCACAGAGCACCACAGTGGTACAATAGTCTCAACAAAGAAACTCTTACTGCTGCTGCTCTTGGCCCTTTTAAGAGACAACTCCGACTTCATCTCATTTCAACTAGTCGTTGTGACTGCCTCACCTTATCAGGGGCCCACCACTCACTGCCCTCCACTTCAGTCTTGACAGCTACCTCTCCCCGCCTTGCTTCCTTCTACCTGCCTACCCCCTTGCCCCCTCTCCCTTTCCTCCCCCCAGGCATTTCCTGACTTTTATCCCTCCCTCCCTCCCCTTTAGAGCTCTTATCTTCACCCTCTACCCTCCGACAATGGCCTTCCTGCCTGCATACCCCTTCCCTCTCACCTGCAGTGCTTATTTCTAAGATTGCCATTGGCTGGTATGTCATGCTACCTAACATTTGGCACATTTTGAATTACTGGAATTTCTATGTCTCAGTCTCTTACTTCTTTTATTGTGTAACTATGTATTATTATGTTGACCTTTGTATGTATGTATGTATACCCCCATTCCTTTGTGGAACCTTTGTAAATGAGCAGTTCCTGCTCAAAGGTATTGTAATCCTAGATTTCAATAAAAAAAAAAAATAACAGGATGGTGATCGGGGATGGGAAGGACCACTAGAATACCAGGAAATGTTCAGAAATTAAATAATGAGACTGTGGTTGGGGACCACTAAACTACCAGAATCTAAGGTTTCATATGAGGCTGGAGAATGGGGAAGGGACCACTGGACTACCAGGGAATCTGTGGTTGTATATGGAGACAGCGATCAGAGAACGGGGAGGGTGCTGGGGTATAAAATTAAAAGTTTACAGTTAACTTTAGATTTTAAGTGTGATGCCCTCTACTCCACTTTGTGGAGTTAATATTATGTGTTGGACATTATTCTAAAGGACTTTAGCAATACGAAATTAATCACACTGCTCATGGGCTTACATCACAGTTTTTATATTGCTAAATGTATGTCTGAGAAGTTATAATCTGTTCTACCCCCTAATGAGGTATCAAAATATTCAGGATGCTTGTATATGCTTAAATTAAGGAGAGGGTTAGTCCCTCCAGAAGGAATATCCTTACTGTATTGTACCGATTGGTCTTGAATATGGTGAACTGTTAAAGTGTCAAATCTTCTTAAAATTAATAAAAATAAAGTTTTAAAAAAAAGAGAACGGGGAGGGACCAGTGGACTACCAGGAAATATATTTGTTCATACGGGGACGGGGATTGGAGGACAGAGGAGGGCAGAGGGACCACTAGACTACAGGGAATGTATTTGTCTATATGGGATGGTGAACGGGGGAGGAACCACTGGACTACCACAGAATATATCTCTTTATATGGGACGGTGATCAGTCACCGGGGGGGGGCCACTTGACTACCAGGGTGTGACAGGGTTGAACAGAACCCTGTCCCAGTTGTTACAGAGAGTTTGAATGCAGAGATCTGTTCTGTTCTTTCCTTTCCTGTCTCTTGTCTGGTTGCGCAACCACATTTTCCTGTAAGACCTAGCATTTGATCACCCTGACAGTCTCGCAATTCTTTGCGTCTCACTATCTCTCAGTCTTCACTTGCTGTTTCTGTCTTTTCCTCCCTTGCATATCTGCTAGTATAAAAATATATACAAATCATTATGTGGAAATGTAACTGATATTGGGATCCCTTTGTTTAGAAATGATATAGTGTTACTATTGAAATGTATGTAATTATAGTTTAAGATGACTGCAAAGCTATTTGGAACTGAAGGGGTTAACCTGAAATGCAATTTTTAAGCCTTTTGCAGAAGAGCCGTGGAAAAGGGCCTCAGTTCTGGGACATTGTGTTCCTGCTTGCACCTGCCTGAAATATACAAGAACATTTAAAAAAAAAAGAATGCTTGTTAAAAAGGGGGGTTGCAAAGACTTATAAGACAAACCTGCAATTGCGTGCAAGACACACAGAGATTGAAGGAAAACTCCAATGGATCTTTTCTAGTTATTCTGCTTTTGTAAATAATTATATGAAATAAGTTCATTTTTTATGTTACTGCTAGTACAAATAAATACTTTTTGTGAATTCTACAACTGCTCCTGTTTTTTCTTGTGCTTTCTGACCTGTGCCTCGATAACAGATGGTGTCAACCTAAGTGGGATTTACACCGTGCATACTCTAAGCCAGGAGTTTTGTGTGGGGGTACTGGACCTAGTACCAGGGAAGCATAGAGAAAGGTATGGATTCTGCAGCAGCAAGTCCAGGAGTGGTTATCAGGAGAATGGCAGCCAAACTAGCAGAAACAGAAGTCCAAGCTGAGATTGTATAGCCAGCACAAGTTATGGAAAAAGAACAGGCAGTGACAGAACCTGAAAGCCTGATGGACTTTTTCAAATGGTGGGCTAGACAACAAAAAGAGACAGAGAAACAGAGGAGAGAAGAGAAGCAGCAGATGAGAGAAGAGATGCAGCAACAGGAGCAGCGATGGCTGGATGCCTTGCAAGCTATCAAAGGCAGAGAATCTGGCACCGATCCAGATGAGCAACAAAACACAAGCAACTTAAAAGTCATTAAACTTACAAAGTTGTGTCCCTCAGATGATATCGAGGCAGGAGCATGACAATACGCTCCTGACAATATGCTCCCTGACATCTCGCTCCTGACAATACATCCCCGAGTCATTTCACTCCTTTAATTACCCACTCCTGACATACTCTCCCTGTGTGAACAAATTCTGCAGCTTTAAACGAAATTAAACGATTTCTGCATTTCAGAAGCATTGCAGCAGTGTAACATAAATGACAGCATTATTATTAATAATATGCTCCCTGTGTGAACAAATTCTGAAGCAGTTAACTATCTTTAAACGAAATTAAATGATTTCTGCATTTCAGAAGCATTGCAGCAGTGTAACATAAATGACAGCATTATTATTAATAATACGCTCCCTGTGCGAACAAATTCTGCAACAGTTAACTAGCTTTAAACGAAATTAGTTTCAGCATTTCTTAAAACAGAAAAAACAGCAGCAGTTAACGAAAGCAGCATTTCTAGCTTAATACGAAATTATTTGCCAGTAATGAAGATTTGATGAAGTGGTGACTTACCTTTTTAGCGAAGGTGGATTGGGAATGCTTCAAAATCTTTATTCAGTCAAATATTAAAATCTGTGTCTGTTTATTAAAATATTGAATTTAATGTACTCCAAAGTAATCCATAAAAGCATCAATCTTTATTAAAAACGAAATTAATAATCAAAGCAGTGTACTACACTGCGGAGGAACTCCTCCGCAGTATGATCCTCGCATTTTTCGAGAATAAAATTCAGTCTATCGACACTGTCCTTGTATACTCAGCAAGATCCTATAGGTGGGTTACCAGCAATAAGCTGTTCTATCTCTGAATCCCTTTTTTTTTTTTTTTGTATTCCCCGGACCCCATCAACAAACTTCCACAATATTGGGTGAGCCATAGAGAGTATGCTCTGCATACCTCTATGAAATGCTTCTACAACATTGTTTGTCTTTTACCTTTGTCCCTTACACTAGCAGAGTGGTTCCACAGCTCAATACTGTGTAGCGGTGGTCGACGGCCAGTGCCCCTTCGATTTCTTCTTCCCACCCAAGTGTCTTCGAAGTAATCTATAATGGGCTCAAGCTCTGGTAGAAAAATATTAAGGTCTTCATCAGTTACTTCTTCAAATCTCGGCACCACTTGTTCAGGGGGCTAGAAAGACAAAGCAGGCAAATACTTGCACTTTAGTGCAAATTCAGCATCTTGAGCATATTTGTTAGCCAAACCCTCCGACTGTATTTTGCGGTACACACATTGTGTAAAGTGGAAGAAGCAACCGATTTGTTTTGCATTAGGGAACACATTCTGGAATGCTGCTATTGATGCCCTCTCAAAATCTGTCATTACAAACTCAGGATTTAGGTTCGGATTTATGTCCTTTAATACCTTCAGCATGTGCTCATATGCTTCCCTTCTCTTTCCCTCGAGCAGTGCATAAATAGCTGGCTGCATATTTCCAAACCTTTCACCAAGGATAACATACATTTGATGGAACAGTGGTGGGGCAACATTAAAAGTTCCATCAGCATACCAGTTTTTGGCTTTCTCTAGAAACCTTAAATTACTTTCAGTACCGAATAATAATATGTGGTCAGGTGAAGGGCCGCTGTCATTGAGCAGGAAATGTACAGTAGCATCACCAGAATCTGGCTTGTAAGTCTTGTAGTTTTCAGGTATTACCTGCTCTATAAGGTCTTTAGGATTGGGTGGTGCACCATGTACGCGTAAGCTCTGTATTGTCCGTTTCAAATTCCTGTCCACCAATTTACCTTGCGCTGCCAATGACACATTTTGTTTTGCATGTATTAGGACTTGGGCAGTGCTGTCCTGTGTTTGTGCAGCCCGCTGTTTGGCTAGGTTAATTGCCTCACCCTTTTCAACTAATCCGGTGCATGTGTATGCTGACTGAATTGATACACAATTGTGGGCTCTTCGTAGCTAGCTGTATGTACTCTTGCGTTACATGCTTTTGGTTTTTGCACAGCCTTCTCACACTGCCAGATTGCTTTGCCTTGAAATCCGCACTTACGATGAGTGTAAATAAAATTACACTCATCTACAAGCTTCTTCTTCTGTGGTTTGGACGTTAGAAAATGGCAAGCCATCCGGCCCACTGGCGCAGTGGTTGGATTTCTGCTTGCGACGCCAGCGACCCGGGTTCGGGAATGAGCCCGGGTCACTGGAGGCGACGCGAGGGAAGGATCGAGCATCCTATGACAGCTCTCCTTCTCTGGGGGGAGGGCAGGGGATAGGTCCAGCGCCTGCTGGCTCCTAGTGGAGGCTGGGAACATCGCAGGGAGCACTGCCCAAAGTTAACTGGGGGAGGAGCGGACGTCGGCATATGCCATGACGTCACCACGCTGCCCCCACAGAAAACCGGAAAACTGCTTGCTGGCCACCAAGATGACAGCTCTCCATTCCCTGAGCACCTCCAGTACCTGTCCAGGGCCTCCTGTTCCTCAGCAGCATCCCCGGGCCCTAATGAAGTGTGTGCTGGGGTCTTCCCCTACCACTCCGGTGCCCTTCCCCCTTGGAGGAGGGGGACCCACCCGGTGATAGGGATACACCGGGATATCCCGGGGATCGGCTGCGATTTGAGGACCTGAGGCGGGCTGGCTAAGGTCAGTGGGGTCGGGGAACATGGAACCTGAAGGAGTGGGGGCCAGTGAAGCATGGGGAGGCGGTATAAACATATCATGCAAAAATAAGAAAATGGCAAGCCATACTGTCAGGAGAAACACACAAAGAAACCAGCAGGCGGTTGTTTGCAGGTTTACATTAATTCAATACTAATTGCCATTACCAGATAAATGAGTACAGCTTATACAGTGATTAGTTAATTGATTGCACTATAGCTTACTCTATTAATCAATTATAGTGCTTTGGTCTGTAAGGCATGGTCAGAGGATTTTCACAGTGGGAGCGGGAGCGAGTTTGAGTAGGAGCGAGTTACAAAGGTGGCGAGTTTGACAGGAGCGAGTTGTCGGGAGCGATTATGTAGGGAGCATATTGACGGGAGTGAATTGTCATGTACCCTATTGAGGCATACCTGACAACTTTTGAAAGAGTTGCCGTAGCCAGCCAATGGCCAAAGCAGCAATGGACAATCAGACTGGTACCCTACCTGACAGGGAAAGCCCAACTTGCCTACAACAATATGGACAATGCACAGTCAGAAAACTATGACCTGGTGAAAAGCGAAATCCTGAAAAGGTATGCTATCCCAGGAGAGACCTACAGGCAGAGATTTCCATCTCTGAAGTACAACTCAGTCGACAATCCTTGAGAAGCCTTCACCCAACTCCGAGAACTCCTCATAAAATGACTCCAACCAGAGGGAAAAACAGTCCCACATGTCATCGACACATTTGCAATGAAACAATTCATCAATATCCTGCCTACAGATGTGCAGCTTTGGGTAAAGGAACACCGACCAGAAAGTGGGGAAAAGGCTGTTTCTTTGGCTGAGGACCACCAAATGGCCAGACAGATGCCACAGCAGCGCAGTAACAGCCGACTACCGGTAAGACATTCTTTTTCCCATTTAAACTCCAAGTCTGATAAGAACTCTGGTGGGGGTAACAAATCTGTGCCCAAAGACGTTATCTGCTGTAACTGTAACAAGCCAGGTCATGTTGCAAGAAATTGCAGTAAGAAGAGTGACACTGGAGCAGATTTGTCCTTGGCAAATTGGAGCAGGTACTTAACAGATGTGAAGGTGGGGGATAAGACTGTAAAGGGACTCATTGATTCGGAAAGCAGACAGACCCTAGTGCATGTTGGAGTGCTGGGAAAACACTGTGCAAAAGGACCAGGTACTGGTGTAATCTGCATCCACGGGGATACTCGATACTATCCCACCATTCAAGTGACTCTGACCATTAAGGGTGTGTTGCACCAATTGAAAGTGGGGGTAGTAACTAAATTACCTGGCCCTGTGATTATTGGAAATGACTGTCCAGGACTTAATCTCAGAGGAGTGGAACCCTGCAGTTTCAGCAGCAGTGGTAACAAGAGGGCAGGCAAAGAAAATCTCAAATGGTGGGGACACTTTTCCTTTCAGTGATTTCTGATTTGGACTTTTTTTGAACACAGCTCCAAGATCCGGAAATCCAGGAAAAGACGATGCATGAAGAAACTGTGGCAACAAATGACTGATGGACATAAGGGGTTAATATATGAAAATGCTGAAACTAAACTGATTCTGATTTTCTTTCAGAACAAACTAACAAATGTTTCTCTCCAGGGTTATTTTAAGCAGCTGGGGGTGAAATCAAAACAGGGTGGACCAATGTTTAAAAAAATATAATGGGTTACTGTACAGAGTTTGGGTCAGGAGGCATTATAGCGCAGTGGTCTAAGGCTCTGAGCTGCAAATCTGGTGACATCCAGTGGACCAGACCTGGGTTTGAATCCCACAGCTTCCACTTGCATACTGTGTGATCCTGAGCAAGTCACTTAACTTCCTTGTGCTCCCAGGGCGCACCTGGAAACAAGCTCCAGCTTAGTGTGCCATTCCTGGTTAAATAATTTCCCCTTTCCCCTTTCCTTAAACCTCAGACACAGGAACAGACAGAACAATTGGTTATACCACCGAAGTGTAGAACAGAGTTGTTACAGATAGTACATGATAGCCCTACTGCTGGTCACTCGGAGAGGGATCGCACCCTTGCTAGATTGCTGTACAGATTTTACTGGCCTGAAATTCATGAAGATGTTGCTACTTACTGTAATTCCTGTACTGAGTGTCAGAAATTAGACCCAGGCACTAGAAAAGACAAGATGCCCCTAACCTTGATAGATGTGCCTTTTGAGAGAATTGCAATGGATGTGTTTGGTCCTTTAGACAAAAGTGAAAAGGGTAATAGATTTATCCTGGTAGTATGCGACTATGCTACTCAATACCCAGAAGCAGTTCCAATGCATACTGTCACAGCTTCAAAAGTGGCAGCAGAGCTTGCAAAAATTGTCAGCGGAGTGGGCATACCTAAATAAATTATTACCGATCAAGGTAGTAATTCTGGTGCTGCATTACTTAAGAAGCTGTACAGACTACTAGGTATCATTGCCATAAGAACCTCCCCCTATCACCCTCAGACAGACAGTGTTGTTGAGTGTTTTAACCAAACCCTAAAACACATGTTTAAATGGTTTGGGAAAGGGAAAGATTGGGACCAATACTTGCCTTACCTACTTTTTTTTTTTAACCAGGAGAGACACACTAAGCTGAAAGCTTGTTTACAGGTGCGACCTTGGAGCACAAGGAAGTTAAATGATTTGCTCAGGGTCACACAGTATGCAAGTGGGGACTGTGGGATTCAAACCCAGGTCTCCAGGTTTGCAGCTCAGAGCCTTAAACCTCTGCATTATACTGCTTACAGAGAAGTGTCACAGGCATCAAAAGGGTTTTCACCATTTGAAATGCTGTATAGTAGGCAGCCAAGAGGGCCACTAGATGTGATAAAAGAAACATGGGAAGATAAGCCCACTCAGAAACATCTATAACATCTTATATGTGTGCCCTAAGAAAGAAGCTGGTAAAATATGTTGAAATTGCCCATGGTAATCAGAAAGAAGCCCCAAACCAGCAGAAGGTATATTATGACCATGGGGTAAAAGAAAAAGTGTTTGAGCCAGGTGAAAAGGTTTTACTACTGTTACCCACTACACAAAATAAACTGTTAATGAAGTGGCAAGGGCCTTATAGAGTGCTTAGATGTACTGACACCGTTAACTACAAGACTGAAACCCCTGACAGGAAAAATCCTATTAAAATATACTATGTTAACCTCAAGAAATGGGTTGAAAAAACGCCAAAAGCTGCTTTGCTAGTTTTACCAGAAACTGATAAAGAAAATATTGATGTAGCTTATGACAGACTGGAACAAACTGTAACTGCTGATGCTGTAAAGGTGAATGTTACCTTAACCCCCGAACAAACTGCTGAAATTCATAATGTGCTAAGGACATTTAACAGTACTTTTACCACACTACCAGGCTGAGCAAAAGGAGTCGAGCGCGTAATAGTGCCAAGAAATGCTCACTGTATTAGGCAAAAGACATACAGGTTACCAGAGCGGCTAAGGGCTGACATGGTTAAGGAAATACAAAAAATTGAAGAATTAGGTATCATAGAAGAGCTGTGGAGTGCTTGGTCATCTCCAATGATAATTGTAAACAAAAAAGAAGGGGGTGTTAGAGTCTGCCTTGATTTTAAGAAACTTAATCAAGTGTCAGAATTTGACAGTTATCCTATGCCCAGAATAGATGATTTGGTGGACAGATTGGGGGGGTGCAAAGTATATCAGTACCCTCAATCTCACCAAGGGTTACTGGCAAATCCCTTTAGCTAAAGAATTCAGAGACTAGGGTTGCCACCTTTTAAGAAGCCCAAAGTGGGACATTTCTTACTGAAACAAGATTTTTCACAGGACAGTACGTAACCTCGACCAATACAACAGATGTGTTTTCTCTATATAATCAGAATTAAGGCTAAGTATTGTAGTTTCTTAGTTGCTTCTATTGTTTCTTATCATTTTAAGGTATTTTAGTTAAGATATGATAGCTTTCTGCAACATTTAGTGGAAAATTAGAAAATATTTTTACTACTACAAAGTCAGGACATGTAGTATTTTTCATGTTTTTTTGCAGGACACAGCTGCCAAAATCAGGACTGTCCTGTGAAAATAGGGACAGGTGGTAACCCTATCAGAGACAAAACTGGATTTGCCACTCCTGTCGGATTCTATCAGTTCACCACCATGCCATTTGGTTTAGGTGGTGTGCCAGCTACATCTCAGAGGTACATGGATGTAATTTTATAACCTCATACTGGTTATTGTTCTGCGTACCTCGGTGATGTTGTGGTGTACAGTCCAGACTGAAAAAGCCACCTGAAACACCTACAAGCAGTTATCCAAGCTATCAAAAATGCAAGTCTGACTATTAATCCTACCAAATGTGCATTGGGCATGCAGGAAACCAGATATTTAGGCTATGTGTTGGGAAATGGAGAAATTAAGCCAGAAATTTCTAAAATAGAAGCTGTTGCTAACAGCCCCTGTACCTAAGACAAAGAAACATATCAGGTCATTTTTAGGGCTAGTTGGTTATTATTGGAGATTTGTTCCCAACTTCGCTGAGTTAGCTACTGCCCTCACTGAACTCATAAAAAAACGGTACCCAAATAATGTGAAATGGACCCCAGAGTGTGATGAAGCTTTTCAAGCCACTAAGGCTGCATTATGTTTAGCCCGTTTTAAGGAGCCCAGGCTTTAAGAAACCATTTTTGTTACAAACATATGCATCAGAGTAGGCCTAGCTGCAGTCCTGAATCAAAATATAGATGGGATGGAACATCCTATTCTGTACATAAGTAGGAAGTTGCATGACAGAGAGAAAAGGTACTCCACCATTGAAAAGGAATGTTTAGCAGCAAAGTGGGCCATGGAGTCCCTTAAGTTTTATTTGCTAAGAACTGACTTTGTACCTGTAACAGATCACAGTCCTCTCTGTTGGCTTAAAGGAAAACTATGCTTTGCAGGAGCACCTGCCCCTGCAAAGCTTACCCTCCGGTTTAGCTTTTGGAAGAAAAGCGGCTTTTTCCTCCCACTGCAAAGTAGATTAATTTAATTATCAAAAGTCTGCTACCCAGAAGTATGGCGGACGCTCTAGTGGCTCCATTAACTGTAAAGGTGCGGCACCACGGGCGGCTTCAATACAAATGCGCTGGGCGCGCGACGCAGGTACTGCACCTTTACGATTAATGGAGCCGTTACAGCGTCCGCCATACTTCCAGGTAGCACACTTTTTTTTAAACTTTATTTTTAAATTTACTGCTTGACAGTACAGTATATTGAAACTCGTATGTAAGCATTATCTCAATAGATATACTCTTTCATTAGAGAATACAGCAGCTTTACAGTAAGGAAAAGGTTATGCCTCAAACCATGTTACTTCACTGGGAGGCTTACAATATACTAAATTACATTCATAGCTATGAAGAAAACCTTATCTGCCATGAGCAGGGGATATTACACCATTTTCCCTTCTCTGATTTAAGGCTTATTCCCCCCATATCCAATATATCTTAAATACAGATAATTGGCAATCCATAAAGCATTCTCACAAATGTGTGAAAATATTACTGCATGATCAGTTTTGTTTTTTTCTAACTCTATTTATGCACCTACCACTCTGCTGAACTCTCTCCGGCGACCTCCAAGTCCAACGTCTCTATCTCCTTGCATGACTTGGTTGCCCCTACAGCTCCTCTCTGGCACTGGGCATCCCCCGGGTCTGCCCTCTGGGGAAGGGTCACCCCCGCCTTGGGTGCTCTTTCTCTAGTATTGAGCCACCAGGCTGGAGAGGTGGGACCAGCAGAGGGGGCCGAGCTTGACATCAGGACTGTGGACAGAGGAATTAGGTGCCATCACCTATCAGTGAAGGGAGGTTTTTTTTACATGCTTAGAAGTCCCCCTGTGGAGCTCGGCTTGACATGGCAATGTACTGCTGTGGCTCCACCCCCAGGTACTGCATCGTGTCGCTGCTGTTGGCTACCCCCAGCCGCCGCCAGCGGTCACTCTTCGAGCGTTGTGCCCTAACCCTCCCCAGGAAGAGAGAGAGCTGTCCTCTGGATGCTTGATCTCTTCCCTCCCCTGCCGACCCCCGATGACCCGGGCTTGTTCCCGAAGCCAGGTCACCGGCATGGCACGAGGTGTGGCGTCCAGCGCCTCAGCCCTCAGCACCACCAGGCCGGCTCTGCATAATCATTGTCAATATTCAAAACAGCAATTATAATATTTAATGTAAGGTTTTATAAATGCCACTACTATATTGATGAAACTTAAACATGCAAAATTGACATAGCAAACAACAGAATTCTGATGATAGCTCCTTAGCCCATATTGTGTCTGATGCAGAGTGCACTATGTGCACTTTAATCTGTTACAAAGCAAAGTGCACCTGCATAGGGAGTAACCTCCTAATGGTGCCAAACTGGTTCCCCCAAGATACCCTGGAGATTTTAACCAGTGCCGTGTGGTGCTGCCATGTTGTTTAAGTCGTGCCATAAGTAAAGCATAATAATAATTTTAAATACTTATCAAAATTACTTCTAACTCAACCTTATGTAACAGTGGCACGTACACAGTCCCCACTTCCAGTTCTATAAAACCTTTTTTAAGTATAGCACCAATCAAAGCACCTCATCGACCAGACACCCAACGATTCATAGAGAAAAAGGCTCATTCAGTCATTTATTCATTTACTGAGTCATCATCAGAGTCCTGATCCCTCTTTTGGAAATCCTGCTCAGTTTTGTCTGTCAGCTTAGCTGCGTCCTTTGGGATGGGCAAATTGATACATCTTGTCCCCATACAAAATGTTTAGGCTGGCTGGCATCAGAAGAAAATGTTGGACACCCATCTGCTGCAATCTGGAATGCACTCCATCAAAGCCCTTACACCTTTGTCTTGTCTCGTAGCTGAGGTCAGGAAAGAGATGAACCCAATTTCCCTGCCATTCTGATGTGCCCTTTTGTTTAGCTTGTAGCAGGAGAGCATCTCTGTCAGCTACTGATCCCAGTTTTATTAAAACAGTCTGTGGTGGGTGTTCATTAGTTGGTCTGCGATGGCGGGCTCCTCTGGGAGTACTCCGATAACTTTTACTCACTGAAAGGGTAAATGGCAGTTGGTAATGCTCTTTTAACCATGTGGCAATACATTCTGACAGGTTATCCCCTTTAGCTCCTTCCTGCAAGCCCAGAACTCGTATATTCACTTCCCTAAGTTTTCTAAATTCTCTAACCTTTTCCTGAGAAGAACATTTTCTTTTGTGAGGCCCTCTGAGACAGTGAGGGCCTGATCGGCCATCTGTGTTGCCACTTGCGTATTTGCTGATAATGATCCAATTTTTAAATCCATGGACTTCAGCTGATCTTGAAAGTCGGCCATCCATTTGTCTAAAGCTTGGATGGCTCGTAGAAGTGCCATATTAGTAGGCTGCAAAGGATCACTGTCTACTTCTAGTTGTTGTTCAACTTTGTTATGCCCGAAACTGAGCTCCTTCTGCTGGGTTCCTTCTCCACCAGCATGCGGTTGTTTATTTGTCCGCCCCATAACAGTCCTGAATGAACAAACCTTTTACTGTTTAGTATCAGTAGAAGTAGCTTTACTTTCCCTATCAGATAAGCTGAGTTTAGATCCAGTTTAGTGTGTGCATTTTCAGTAATATGTTTAAAATGTTCTCATATTTTGCAGAGCTACATGAAGTTTTTGCTCCACGCTCGGCAGTTGGCCATGCCTCCTGGGTAGCGGACTTTTGATAAGTAAACTACTTTGTGGCGCAAGGAAAAAGCCGCTTTTCTTCCAAAAGCTAAATCAGAAGGGTAAGCTTTGCAGGGGTGGGAGCCCCTGCAAAGCACAGTTTTCCTTTAACCAAATGAAAGATAAAAATTCCAGAATCACAAGGTGGTACCTGGCACTACAGCCATTTAAATTCAATGCGATACACAAATCTGGTAACAAGAATAGCAATGCTGATTTTCTGTCAAGATGTGGATCAAGAATTGAGGGTTCTGAAGGATGAAAAACAAATGTATCAGTTTAAACTTTACTGTTTGCTGTACTGTTAAAGAAAAAAAGATACTGCACATTCATTTATGAAAGTTAGAAGCTAATGTTAGAGAAGTAATAGAAAGTTTTGGAAACCTGTCTGATAAAACAGGTTCCCTCTTAAGGAGGGGGGTGTATGTGACAGGGTTGAATTGGACGCTGTCCCAGTTGTTGTGGAGAGTTTGAATGCAGGGATCTGTTCTGTTCTTTCTTTTCCTGTCTCTTGTCTGTCTGGTTGTGAAACCACATTTTCCTGTGAGACCTAGGATTTCATCTCCCCAACAGTCTCGCAATTCTTTGCCTCTCACTGTCTCTCAGTCCTCCCTTGCTGCTCTGTCTTTTCCTCCCTTGCAATATCTGCTGGTATAGAAATATATGCAAATCATAATGTGGAAATGTAACTGATATTGGGATCCCTTTGTTTAGAAATTATATAGTGTTACTGTTGAAATGTATATAATTATAGTTTAAGATGACTGCAAAAAGCTATTGGGAACTCAAAGGGTTAGCCTGAGATGCAAGCCTTTTGCAGAAGAGCTGTGGAAGGAAAACTCTGATGGATCTTCTCTATTTATTCTGCCTTTATAAATAGTTATACAGGTTTATTTTTGTATGTTACTGCTAGTACAAATAAATACTTTTTGTGAATTCTACATCTGCTCCTGTTTTTTCCTGTGCTCCCTGACCTGTGCCTTGATGACACAGGGAAATGTGATATATTCATTATTGGCCAGCAATAGGCAAGGGGGGAAGGCACTAGACACCAGGGAAGTTTTACCTGGTTATGGGGAACTGGGATCGGTGGGAGGGCAGAAGCTGCTAGCACCAGGGACAGCTCACGGGATGGGCAATTGTGAACACTACAGCCTCCGACCCTATGCAAATGAGTTCACAATGGGCATGCAAATGACCCCTTAGCACCTTGCATGCTCAATGGGCTCATTTGCAGGATGTCTTTTGAATGCTGCAAATTTAGCCCTGATACTAGCCATTGTGGGGGCCCTATTCAGGGGCAGTGTTGGGTGGGGCTAAGTGACGTAGTGGTGGGCAACAATGGGCCACTATTCAGACGAATAGTGTGCCCTGTGCTGTGTTCCTGAATATAGCATTATTTGCCCACCAGCACTATTGCAAGATGGAGTGCAAATGTTTGCACTCCATTTTGCACTTTTCTTAATATCTGGCCCCAAATGGCTTGTGCCTTTGCTGAGTGGCAAAGCTAATATCTGGAAAGAAGTAAATAGCTGTCCCATCGGGTAACAGGAAGGTCTTCTTCTTTTTTGCATTACTCAGCACAGCATCCTGGACATGCACTCCTTAGTGATGATCAGACCAGTCTTAGGTAAGTGGATTTGTAGGGCGTTTATGAGGGGTGATGCCGTAGACTTTAATAATTTCCTGCTCAGTTGGGGAATTTTTAACTTTTCTTCCCCACCTCGGAACATCATGAGTGTGTTGCATCTGACGCCGAGGCATCAGAGCAATGACATTCCCCTCCCTGTTACTGGCTCCAGTCTGTACTGCCACCTGTGGTCACCTAGGTGCCAGTATTATGGCAGAGCTCAGAAGCCCTCCCTCCCCAGAGGTGGCGAGTGTCCATGGGATGCTCAACAATCCTCCCCTGGCTGTTCCCCATCCAATCTAGGCTTGCTCCCGAACCCAGGTTGCTGGCATCACAAGCGGTAGCACTACCGCAGTGCTGGTGGCCCAGCCAGTGTCTAATATTTTTGATACTATTTTCACTGCCTCAGATTTGAAGGGGCCTACTTTGGGACACTCCCAGGATAGGTGCATCAATGTTACATGTGCTTTTCCTTTGGGGCATCAATCCAATTTTGATGGATCTATCTGCTTAGCAAGTGAGGGGGTGAAATATACTCTGTGTAGAAAGTTATACTGAGCCTGTTTGATATGGTTGCTTCTTGAGCATATAGGAGTTGTGGCTTCTTCCCAGAGGTGTGCAGGAATTTGGCTCATCCCAAGGCTAGATGCCCAAATAAGCTTCACTGGGCCCACAGTGTTCTCAAAGTTTGTCATCAGCATGGAGTAAAATTGCTGGCGTGGTCGGCTAACCCCTAGTGGAGCGGTATCTCTAGAGCACTGAGGAGTGTTGGGTTAGTGCTTCCATTTTAGTGTGAATCCTGCTCTATACTTGACTTGCAGATACAGGAAAAAAAAGTCATGTGGTGAGAGACCATAGTGTTGAAATGACATTAACATTCTTCCTTCGTGCAGGTTCATTATTAGCTTTAGCCCATTCTCCCTTCTGTAGGTTAGACACTGTCTGGTAATTCACCAGAGTGATGTACATATAAACACCATCGCTCAACTAACAAGGGCCTTGTTAGTTGAGCAGTGGTGTTCACATGTACATAATGTTGCAGTAACGTATTCAAATCAGTCTGTAACAAAATGGTGTAGCTTGTGTTAGTGGTGCAGGGGACGTGGTGCACTGTTGGATAGCCAACATCTCTGAACAGAAAAAAAGCTTTGCACTCATACATGTTTGTCCAGGCTCCAATAAATGATATCAATGTTTAAGATCTCAATTTTGTTTATTTCATATTAAAGTGCCATTGAAAAAGGTGCATATGTAGTCTACTGGTAAAGCCAAGTAGCCTCAGACTCTCAAACTACTCCCCTTTTATGCTTCAACCTGATGCTTTTTTTCTGTTCTGATATGTGTATAAATCAACCTTTAAAACTAGCCCCATAGACTTATATGTGGAGCACCCCCATGGTCTCCCTAGTTACGTGTCACAAAATGCTTGAGTGTGGAGGTGGGCCAGCAAACCAGGAAGTGGAAGGGATTGGCTGGTTGCTTGCTTGGGCCAGTTTACAATCCCGTCCCGGGGGCTAAAATAAAAATTCCACATTCTACATGATATGACTCACACTAGAGTCAGGTAGTCCTTGGTGGGTTCCACCCCCCCCACACTTTTTTTTATATCTCAAAATCTTATAACAATCCTTTAAAGGGTTGTACTTGACTGTCTCCACAGGGGGTAGACCACAGTGGGGGCCCTGATGGAGAACCTGATGGTGCAACGATCCAACCAGCTGACTGGATCAATCTTGAGACCCTAAACCTCTAGCCACGGGGAGAATACCAAGCAATTAGTGGTGCACTGACATGAAAGAAAAGAAACAAGGGAACGTAAGAGAAGGCGATGCAAAGAGGGACTTGGTGAAAACCAGATCACCAGACAAGACTAAGATCTGTAAAATACAAACTGGCCAGACAAGGTTCAAGTTGCGCAACTATTACGTCTTGCTGGATGGGCCACTCCAGCTTTTTCCAATTTGGTCCTGTACAGGGGTTAAAAACGGAATGCTGGTACAGAACTAGACCAGATAAGCCCACCTGGGCAGACCAGTAGTAGTTGCTCAACTTAGAAACATAGAAGTGTGATGGCAGAAAAAGACAGACAGGCCCACCTAGTTTGCCCATTTGTCTAACTATCTGCTAGGAATGCCCCCCCCCTCAACAACCCCTGTGTCTGTCCCATGCCCTTCTGAAGCCTTCCACTGTTGCTTCTCCAATCAACTCTTTTGGGACCCTATTCCACTTATCCACCACCCTTGAATTGTCCCCCCTCAATCTGTAACCCATGCCTCCTTGCCCTCTGATTCCCTTTCAGCTGGAAGATGCTTTCCACTGTCACCCAGTTTATTCCCTTAAGGTACTCAAAGGTCTCAATCATGCTCCCCCCACTCCCCCCTCTGTTCCAGGGAGTACATGTTCAATTCTCCCAACCTTTCCTCATAGGACAGGTGGCTGAGCCCCTTAACCATCTTCGTTGTTCTCCTCTGAACTTGCTTCAGCCTCCCCACATCCTTTCTGAGTTATGACTTCCAGAACTGGACCCCATAATTCAAATGCAGTCTAACTAAATGGGTGTACAAAGATACTATGACCTCACTCTTTCTACTGGTAATCCCCCTTACGATGCAGCTCAACATTCTGCTGCCCCTAGCCACTGGTCCCTTGCAGTGCCTTTCCACCTTCAGGTCCATTGATATAGTGATGCCTAGATCCCTTTTCTGTTTGTTACTTCCAGGTCTTGGCCCCCATACAGTACCCTGCTCTCTGGTTCCTGTATCTAAGATGCATAATCTTACACTTGTCCAAGTTGAATGAAAGCTGCCACCTCCTTGACCATGCCTCGAGCCTCCCCAGATCTCTCCGCATTCTTTCTACGCCTTCTGGAGTGTCCACACTATTGCAGACTGTAATATTGTCTGCAAACAGACTCACACCACCTTTAAGGCCCTACACGATGTCCCCTATGAACAGATTGAACAGTAGTGGCCCTAACACCGACTCCTGAGGGACCCCACTTGTGACCATGCCCTCTCCAGATGCACCCCATTTATAATGACTCTCTGTCTCTTGTCCCCCAGCCAGTTTCCCATCCATCGAACCACCTTCTGACCCAGTACCAGGTATGACAGCTTATACAGTAGTATCCTGTGTGGCATGGAGTCAAATGCCTTTTTGAAATCCAGATACACATCTGCTGCCCTGCCCTGATCCAGTTCCTTGGTGACCATGTCAAAAAACTCTATCAAGTTTGTTTGACAGGATCTACCCCTTGGTAAACCCATGTTGCCTTGGATTCATCAGGCTGCTTATCTCTAGGTAATTCATTAGTTTCTCCATGAGCTGCCCATTGTGCCCAATCCCACTGGCCTGACCAGTCTGATGTCCAGTTTTCACCAATACCCTTCAGAAGAGACATGTTCAGTTTCTTCCGCCACAAGTCATAAACATTCTCACAACAGATGCATGCATAAATCAGAGATCAGACCCGGTGGGCTGAGGCACTGTCACCTTCAAACAACACAAAGTTTTGCTGTATTCTGACAATATGCAGTTAGCCCCAGCACGTGAACTGCCCTGGAGAGGAAAAGAATAACTCTATGCAGCAGCATAGAACGTTGAGATCAAGCTCGATTTTCAAACCTCTGTCTCTGGTACTTCTCAGTGTAATCGTCAGATTCTTTACTCTGCCTACAGTGAAGTCGCTCCAGAGATTTCTCCTCTGCTCGGTTCGGTAAAGTTTAAAAAAAGCGTTGGGTTGTTCAACCGATTTATTATTTTTCAGTTTTGAAGTCTCTGTCTATGGTACAGGTAGTGTTGTAGATAGGTAGCGATTTATTTTCTGTGGAAATTGTTTTTTCCTCAGTGTCTGATTGGTGGTCCGGTTGGAAATCAACCTTTTGTTTATATTTGTATTTTCAGTGATTTAGTAGTGGTGTTCCATTCATATCGATTTAAAAAAAAAGAAAAAAAAAAGGACTTTTTCTGGGGGGTTCACAGCTCTTAACACGGTTGGTAACCAATAGGGGAGTATTACCTGGCTTGAAAGCTGTAAAGGGTAATTTGTTAGTGTGGCCATGTCTGAGAAACCCAAGAAAAAAAACAGCTCCACTGGGTTTCAACACTGTACTGAGTGTGGGGAGGCCTTTGCCAAGGCTGACCCCCCACCTTATCTGTGTTTATTGTCTGGGGTTTTACCACCTCAAAACAGACTGCCAAATCTGCAAGAATTTTCCTAAAGCCACTCTGGAAAAAAGGTTAAGTAGGCTGAAGGAAAGGGAGGCCGAGAAGTCCGCTGATCCAGATGGCCAGCCCGGTTCAGTTGTAGCCGAACCTGAGGAGGTGCCCACTGACCTGGGTGATACCTCCTCAGGCAAAAGGAGATCCGACTCCGTGGGGTCGGTTCTGGCAAAAAGGAAAAGGAAGTCAGCTGGCTCCAATCCAGCACCACATACTCCAACCGCTGATGAAATAGCCAAAGCGATTAGTATAGTTCAGTCGCTTTGCCCGGTTCAGTCCGAACCGGCACTGCCAGTTAGGCGGTCGGTTCGGTCGGATCCAACTCCATTGGATTACGATCTAGATGTTTATTATGACGTGGAGTGGGATAGAGACAAAGAGTATCCTGAGGAAGTCGATGATGATAATGATTTTGAAGGCCTGGATGTGCCTATTGAACCGGACATCTCCCAAGACAGGCCTTCTAATATCTACCACCCAGGCTTTCTGAGTCCCCTTCCCACTTCTTGTTCTACAAGAAGGTGGCTGAAACCCTTCAGCTCCCAATGGTAGAAGCTGCTAAGAAGGAGGAAGAGCCTGATTTTGTTGAGATGAAGGACATCCCAGAGTCCAAAATATTGTCTATCCCTCTTCATAAATCTTTGGGGAAACAAATAAAAAAGATATTGCAAACACCTAACTCCTTATCTCCTGTAGACAAAAGAATGGACAGGAGGTATATGTTATCAGGCTCAGGTGCAGAGTTTTTATATAGTCATTGCAGCCATGTTGGGGTAGTGCAGGCTGCAGCCTGTGACAGGGCTAATATTCCTTTGGTTTCACACCCCCCAGACAAAGACTCCAGGAAAGTGGATGCCATGGCCAAAAAACAATATCTGGCATCCTGTTTGGGACTCAGGCAGGCTATCTATATGGCCTACCCAGCCAGGTACCAGAAGTCCAAGTGGGATACGGTTCTGGAACTGGCTAAACAGGCCTTCCCCCAGCTAGCCAAAGAGCTGGAGGAGGTTGCTGCTGATGGAATTGAGGCATCCAAAGTACAATTCCACACTGCTGTAGACTCCAATGATGTGGCATCAAGAGTCATGGCTACATCTGTGTCTCTCAGATTTGCTTGGCTGAGATGCACTAGCCTTTCCCAGGACACCCAGGCTAAGGCCATGGATTTCCCGGTTGTGGGTAACTCTCTGTTTGGGGAGCAGAGGCTTACATGAAGAAAATTGATGAGTATAGGACCACCTACAGAAGTGCACAGGCCAAAGAAAGGCAAGCCACTCCTATAGAAGCAGCAGCCTAGGGACAGGGGCAGGCCTTTGCACCAAGCCCAGGCTTCCTCTTCTTTCCCGTAAAGGGAGTTCTTTCAAGAGAGAGGTAGGAGGCGCGTGAGCAGGGCTGCATCTTCTTCCCAGTCCAAGGCTCCTGCCAAGCAGACACCCTCATGTGTCAGTCCAGGTCGACTCCCCTATTCCAGTAGGAGGCAGGCTGGCTTACTACTTCCAGGCCTGGAAATCTGTTACCTCAGACAAGTGTGTTCTGGAGGTAGTAAGCCAGGGACTGGCCCTCAGTTTAAAAAGGTTCCCAAAAATAAGGGTCAGGTCCTTTCTACCTGCAACCATCTCAGAAACCATTGCTCTAGAGGCAGAGGTTTCTTCTCTACTGGCTGTCAGGGCTGTAGAGAAAGTTCCTACTCAGCACAGGGCCAAAGGTCTGTACTCCAGATATTTCCTTACCCCAAAAAAGACAGGGGGGTGGTGACCCATCCTAGACTTAAGGTATTTGAACAAACACATCACAAAGCCAAAATTCAAAATGGTGACTCAGTGAATAATTCCTCCCTCTCTAAGGCCAGGGGACTGGCTAACATCCCTGGACCTCAAGGATGCCTATTTCCATATTCCTATCAGGTGCTCCCACAGAAAGTACCTCAGGTTTGAGTTGCCTTCAGGCCATTATCAGTTCAGCCCATGCCCTTCGGCCTAACATCAGCTCCAAGGGTGTTTACAAAGTGCCTTGCAGTAGTAGTTGCCTTCCTCAGAAGGCAGGGTATATCT
This sequence comes from Neoceratodus forsteri, assembly GCA_016271365.2. Taxonomy (NCBI): domain Eukaryota; kingdom Metazoa; phylum Chordata; order Ceratodontiformes; family Ceratodontidae; genus Neoceratodus; species Neoceratodus forsteri. Next base: position 125,470,112 of record JADMNL010000031.1, read on the forward strand.
ATCTTCCACTACCTGGACGACTGGCTCATTGTAGGTCAGTCCTTCGACCAGCTCAAGTCAGCTCTGCAAATCACTCAGAACTTGATCAGTTCTCTGGGATTTCTCCTCAATCTTCCAAAGTCAGTTCTCGAACCAGTACAACTTCTTACTTTCATAGGAATAGAATTAGATACTGTTCAGGCAAAGACCTTCCTCCCATTAGCAAGGATAAAGACCCTTTCTCATTTCGACCTCTAGTCTCTCGCCCAGCAAGACACTTTCTTCAACTCCTAGGCCATATGGCAGCTTCCACTGCAGCAGTACAAGGAGCCAGGTTTCAGATGAGGGCCATTCAGTTCCACCTAAGGTCCTTTCAGTCTCAGAAAACAGACTCTCTCACCAAATTGGTTCCAGTGACTCAGACTCTGGTCCAAGCTTTCCAGTGGTGGCTGGACCAGGACAGTCTCAGACAAGGTGTCCCATTCCTCAGTCAAGCTCTCTCAGTAGTCCTAACTACAGATGCTTCTCTCCTAGGCTGGGGAGCCCGTTTGGGAGCCCTCACGGCTCAGGGTGTTTGGTCTCCACAAGAGTCTCTCCTTCATATCAATCTCTTGGAACTCAGGGCAGTATTCCTGGCCCTTCAGGCTTTCTCAGACTCAGTCAGAGACAAGGTGTTGTAGGTCAGGACAGACAACACCACAGTGTGGTACATCACAAGCAAGGAGACACTCAGTCCATGGCCTTGTGCACAGAGGCCATGAAACTGTGGTCTCTAGCCTACTCCCTTCAGGCTTCCCTGACAGCAGTTCATCTCCCAGGGAAGGACAATGTGCCAGCAGATGCTTTGAGCAGATTCTCCCAGGGACATCACGAATGGTCCCTGGATCCTCTCATCCTGAAAGTAATCTTCAACAGATGGGGCACTACTAGAGATAGATCTCTTTGCAGCCCTGGACAATCATCAACTCCCCCTGTTCTGCTGCAGACCTCCAGTCCTAGGGACTGTTCCTCTGGATACTCTCATATTGGACTGGAAGGGTAGGTTCCTCTATGCCGTTCCTCCTTTCCCCCTGTTGTTCAGAGTTCTAGTCAAGATCGGGTCTCAACCCTATGCACTGAAACTGGTGGCTCCGGACTGGGCCAGACAATCTTGGTACCCTCTGTTGTTGTTCTTGGCAGTGTCACTCCCCCGTCTCTTCCCAAGACACAATCTCCTAATCTCCTTTAAGGGGAGAATTTGGTACCCCAATCTCCAGTCTCTCAATCTCAAGGCCTGGCTCTTGAGGAGTTAGAATATGCGGGCCTGCATCTTTCTCAGGGAGTTCTGGATATTCTGAAGGTCTCCAGGAGACCTTCTACCAGAAAAACTTATAATTCCAAATGGAAAAGATTCACCATTTGGTGTTCTCAGAAGGGCATTCTGCCTGATACTGCAGGCATTGCTACAGCATTAGATTATCTGGTTCACCTTAATGGCCTAGGCCTTAGGCCTGCAACTCTGAAGGTTCACCTAGCAGCTGTGTCTGTGTTCCTTTCAACAGGGAAGGGCTCTTCCCTGGCATCTCATCCTGTTTTCAGTAAGTTGTTCTTCAAAGGTCTGGTTCATATCATCCCTCCCTTTAGAGAGCCTACTCCGGCTTGGGATCTGAATGTCTGTATTGCTAGAGGTATCTTTAGGGGTCCCACAGGGGGTCAATACTGGGGCCCTTACTATTGAACCTCTTCCTAAATAATCTTCCTAAAGCCTGTGACACTAAACTGATACTTTATGCAGACGACGCTGTACTTCTCACCAGCAGTTCATCAATAGTCGCCCTCCACTCCGAGCTGCAGGTATCCTTCTACAAGCTGGAAGACTGGTTCTGTAGCCATAAACTTCTATTAAACTACAAAAAGACCAAGGTGATGCTCACAGCCAGCCCACAGCACAAAAAGAAGCTCCCTCCCCTCACCATCTCCAATAAAGTCAATGAGCAGCTAGAACAAGTTCACTCCTTCAAGTACCTGGGGGGTCACCACTGATGACTCCCTCACCTTCACCCAACACATTGACACAGTGGTAAAGGCAGTGAACACCAAACTGGGTGTACTCTATAGGCATAAAAAGTATCTCACTCCAGAGGCCCTCTGTCTCTCAGTCTCCAGCTTTATCCTTTCTACCATCGACTATGGATTGGTGGTCTACGGCGCAGCAACAGACACTGCACTAAAAAGGATTCACATTGCCCTCAACAAGGCATGTATGCTCACAATGGCTGCAGATTGAAATACCCACACCTGCTCATTATATGAGCAGACCAATTGGCTGCCACTAAAGAACAAGATTATGTTCCAAACATGTCTCCTTGCAAAAAAAGTGTTAATGGGTAAACCGCCCCCATGATTTTCTAGCATCCTAACACCAAGTGCTTCCAGTTATACCACCAGAGGTAGGATGAGGGGGCCCTTTCAACACCTTTCCATCAAATTGTGCAGGGACAGCGTGCTTTCAGCTATAGGGCCCCCCCAATAGCTCAATGAAATCCCAGTACACATTCTAAACTCCCACTGCATCTCGCAATTCAAAAATGGCCTAAGGGAACACCTTCTTACTAGGACAGTTTGTGACTGACACTAGGACTCCAACACCCATAATGCCCACTCACCCACACTCTCCTTCCCCTTCCTTTTACCCTCACTCTTCCCCTTGCCCTATCCCTCTGTCTTCCTCTCGCCCCTGTGCCTTTCCCCCCACTGGATCAACCTTAAAACCAACCTACTACTACCTCCCAACCTCCTAGACAAAGTCACTTGTTTTGGCCCCCAGACTCCTCCTCCTCGGACTCTCACACTAGGTGTCACACCTCTTTATCTCCTTCGCTACATACAAACACTGTCCTTTACCCTAGTTGAATGCTCTTGACGCTGTACTATCACCATTGGTACTATGAATGACATTGTAACCTTATTGTATACTAGCTACCTACTATTCGAATATTGTACATAAACCGTTTGTTATTGTTGTCATTGTCACTGTTTGACGTGGAACCTTTGTAAAAGAGCTCTGAGCTCAAAGGTATGATCCAAATCCCTAAATAAATTGCTCATCTTATGCAGCTACCCTTTGAACCTCTGACTTGCTGAGCTTAAGTACTTGACCTGGAAAACTGTGTTCCTGGTAGCTATCACTTCTGCCAGGTGGACTAGTGAATTACAAGCCCTCTCAGTTGAACCTGACTTGATTGTCTTCCATAGGGATAAGGTGGTCCTGAGAACCAATATGAGGTTCTTGCCCAAAGTGGAGTCAGATTTTCATCTGAACCAGTCTATGTCTCTGTTTTTTCCTGACCACTCTTCTTCAGGGAAAGAAGACTACAGTTTGGATGTTAAAAGTGCACTTAGCTACTACATAGAGCATACTAAAGCACACAGAAATGACTGTCTTCAATTATTTCTCACTTATGGTGAAGTGGGAAAATATAATCCTGCTACTAAAAGAACTATTGCCAGGTAGACTGTCTCTTGTATACAATTCTGCTATGACAAGTTGGGCAAAGCACCCCCTTCAGGCCTGAGGGCTCACTTGACTAGCAGTACAGCTGCTTCTCTGGCTACTGCCAGAGATATACCCTTGGTAGAAATCTGTAAAGCAGTCCATATATTCATCAAGCATTACTCTCTGGGTATTCAAGCTAGGAGTGATGCTAGGTTTGGTACAACAGTACTGCAGAGCCTGTTCCCAAAGTAGGTTCTGTATTCCTCCTCCTGGGAGAACTGCTTGGTAGTTCAGATATTGTCAGAATACAGCAAGGTTTCATGGTTGAATAAAAAAATTACTCGCCATAGTAATGTTGTTTCTTCTAATGGAGTCTTGCTGTATTCTGACCTCCCTCCCTTCCTCCCCTCTCAGAACCTAGTTTTTGGGAAGTGGGCTGGCAGGTACAGTGTTGCACCTCAGGGATGCACCTTGTACCCCTCCCTCTTAAGGGTGGGGTAATTGTTTTATTGTTGTTGCTTTTATATTTATATATTTGTCACTACCTTTTTTCTTGGGTTCTTGACTTGTCTTTTGGACCCAGGTTGTTGCCGTTTGGCTTTAAAGTTAAACAATTTCCATACAAAGTTTGCTCGTAAGAATCTGACGGTTACACTGAGAAGTACCAGAGACAGAGGTTTGAAAACCGAGCTTGAGCTTAACTTTCTATGCCGCTGCACAGTTAACCCTTTCCTCTCCGGGGCAGTTCAAGTGCTGGGGCTAACTGCATATTGTCAGAATACAGCAAGACTCCATTAGAAGAAACAACATTACTATGGTGAGTCATTTTTTCTTACCTGCCTTCATGCTGGTGAGCCAGGTTTAAGAACAGACCAAGGTCACTTAGGGCTCAGCCAGGAGGGAGAGGAGGATTGAGCATCCCACAGGATGCTCTCCCCCAGGGAGGGAGGACAATGGAATTCGCTGTGGTACTGTTACTTGGGTGACCACAGGTGATAGTGCAAGTAAAGCCATACAGGGAGGGGACACCGCCTGACTTGTACGCGGTGCCTGAAGGAGGAGAGGAAATGGTGGAAGAATGCCAAGGCTGTGTGGAATGATGACGCACTACCCTCACAGGCTCTGCACCATCCACTGGGCTGCCTCTTGCCACACATCCATTACTTAACCCATAGGTGCTGGGGGGGGCACCAGGGCCAGGGCCCTATCACTTTTATAAGTGGCCCTATCAGTTTTTCAGTCATGTTAATGTATTTAATAGGGGAGAATTTGCCACTTATATCCTTGGCCCTACTACTATTTTCAGGGTTTGGGGAACCCAGAAGGCCCTGCCAGGAAGCGGAGGTATTCATGGGGCACTGAACAGCAGTGGGGGTAAATCCCAGACAGGAAGGGAGACAATGCGCGGGGGTGGGTATTACATTATAAACCAGGAACTGGGGCTACTACATAGTACTTTGGCCACCTCCTTATGAATATTAAACCGTTGGATACCGCCTTCTACGGCTCCTTTCAACCAATGTCACTGAAGCAGGCCCCTTGGTAGATACTTCGCTGCCCTGTGGAAACAAGGCAGGAGTGTTAGCTATTTGGTTCCTCCTACGGTTAGGCAAGTTGTTTTTTGTTTGAATTTTATCTTTGCCTAATTGTAGTGAATTCTGCAAAGCAGGTCTACCTACAGTATAAACTGACTGCTTCAACATCAGCGGCTGGGAACGCCCCGCTGCCGTAATGCGTGCCGCTGAGGGGGCGGGATGTCGCGGACGATACCTATATAGGATGCACCCGCGCGCCACTTTTCCATAATTGCTTTGAAGACCGCTATTTGAAGTAGAGGTGCAGTTTGTGTTGGGCCTTCGTATCACAAGAACGGTAAGCGACAGCAGGACAAAGGAAGGACTTGAATTTTATCTACTCTTGCGATATATGTAGAGAATCGCGGCTTTTGTTTTCAGTGGACTATGCGGGGTTATACCCAGTGTGACAACCACTATCGCCGTCACCACGCTGCCGGTGTAAAATATATATTTTGTTTAATTTATAACTCGTTATATTCACTAAAACTAATACATTTAGTCACGGGATTAGTGCGCATACACATGCAATATGGAGGTGTGATTTTGGAATAGGGTCACGATCAGATTTTTTGGGGGGCTTTTAGTACTGTAATTGACTATCATATTTTTTGTTTCCTATTGTTATAATATTTGACATCAGTTGCATATATCTTTTGAAAGTAAAAATCGGAGGTAGTCGAGTTGTGAAAAGATGGTTTGTTCTGTGTTGGGGACTTGGGGTTACCGGATGTCCTCTCTCACGAGGATATGTCCTCTTTTCTTTCCTAGCTGCCAAATATTCTTCCATGCTTCCATCTACCTTCTCCACCCTGTATTATTTACTATCTTGTAAATGAGCTGTGAAGGTGGTGGAGACTTTAAATCTATTTACTTGGGGTCTGGCCAGAGATCTTTTAGCTGCCCAAAATCTGGTACTCCTAATACGGGGGCTGTATAGCCATTTGACATTGTGTTTATTAAAAAAAAAAAAAAACAGAACGTTGCCGAGTGTTGGAAACCGAGTGGGGTGTTTCGTCTTCTATTACTCATAAACCGGGACAGACAAGTAGCATGTATGGGCTCCACGACGGGACTTCGCAAGTTACGGCGCCGCCATCTTGTCCCGGAAAGTCGGGATTGCCGCATCCAAAGCGTGCAACAAAACGAGATGGCGGCTGCGACTTGGGTTGTCCGTTTGATAACAATACTAAATCGGGGTTTCTGCTTTGAAATTGAACCTATGTGTTAAATCTGTCTACCCATCTGAGAAGGGACACAGACGGGGCATAGGCGGTGCAGAGGAGGGTAACTAAAATGGTGTAGAGGACTTGCAGGGGAAGACATGCAAGGAAAGACCAAATGAGTCCAGTATGTATTCCTGGGGGCGGGGCGCGTAAGTGTGCGTGATGGAAATTTAACTACCTCACTGATAGAAACCGAGGACAGGAAAGGCTCATCTTCCAAGGCACGAGATGCTCGGAAAAGGGGGCACAGTATTTTTTTTGGGGGGCTCGGCGGTGACGTGAGAAACTATATATGCTTTTTTTTTTTTAAGAGGGTGGTGGAGTCACGGGATTTGAGAATGAGTGGGACAGACACAAGTGTGTATTGGAAGTAGGAGGAGGTGGTGGCGGGGTGCTCGAGTTAGGTTTGGTCATCCTACTTCATAATAGGTAGGGATAAAGAGGGCAGCCTGGGTGGACCAAGAGGTCATTGTCTGCCGAGAACTTGTATGTATCTATGTTGCAGTCAACCTGTGAAGTCATGATGCATAAAATTGCAAAAGCAGCAGTGCAGCGAAATTGGCAAAAAGTCGACCCTACCCATTTTTACTATAAAATAGTTTTTATTACTGTCTAATAGTTTGTACAGTAACAGTAGTGCTGATTTAGTTCTGTGCTGTGCTTTTCAATTTTTTTACAAATGTGAAATAATTTTTAAAATACACGTGTGTGTGTGTGAATTCGATTGCCGAATAAAATGGAAAAAGTGATACACTAAGGTTTGTTAAGCCGAAAAAACTGCTTGTCAGTTTTGCGCAGTAAAGTGCTAATCTGATTGAAAATGCTTAGCATCTGACAGAATGGTTAGTGAAACTTGAAATAAAGTATGGTTTTATTAATTTGTCTATCATGGACTCATTCAAAAAATGGTTAGCGGTCTACTGCTAATTTTCTGGACGTGGTTAGCAATGCCCCCTATTTTGCTAGACTATACCAGCTGTTTAATGCACTGAAACAATCACGGGATTTAAGAATGCATGGGATAGACATAAAGGAATTCTGGAGGTCAGGGGTAAGGTACAACAGACTTCTAGGAAAACAAACTGAACTTACAAGCTCAAATGGGCAGACTGGGTGGGCCATAGGCCCTTATCTGCCAACACTGTCTATGTATCTATGCTAAGTTTGTAGTGCAGTGAACAGTCGTAAAATGGGAATCGAGTAGAAATGCTCTGTTTTGCATCTTGGTGCTTTCGTGCCATACCACACACAGGAGTGAAATTAACTTCAAAGTACTTCTCAGTTCCTAGGCTGCAGATTCATTCCACAGGGACAAGCTCATGCCACTATGAGGGTATAGGATGATCACCCCCCGATCCTAATCACAACACCCGTGCCCCCTTCTCTTCTCACCTTAATCTACATTATATCATGCCTTAAATCTTTCAAGTGTTGCACTTATGGTCTACAGTTTGAATAATTGCCTGTACTGTTATTTATCCTCATCTTGTCTACTTCTCGTAAGCCTGTATCACCTGACTGCATGTATTGTATTGCTTCTGTTCCCTGGGTCACCCCCTGAAAAAGGGACCTTTGTGGGCCAACCCGGTCTTCAAAATTAAATAAATAATTCAATAAATATACTGTGCTTCATATTAGTGAAACTGTATGAATTGATTTTTTTTTTAAAGCCAGTTTTTACAGAACACCAATTCCTGAAACGGTTTGAAATGACATCGGCAAACTTAACTTTTTTTTTAATTAAAATCAGGAAAAATCATGAAATATGAACTCTTCAAATACAAAAAATTACCCTACACTGTGCAGAATTCTAAGGTGATAATGATAAATTACGGCCAGTTTCACATGAAAACGAAAACTTATGGTACTTGGCTCAGCCACAAGTCGTGCTTTTAGTCACGCCTCTTCGGTCTGGTCACGGAAAGCAAGTTGTCTGAAAAACATAAAACAGAAGTAAGAAAAAATAACTACCAAGGGAATGTACATAAACATATAGTACATTTAACTAGGGGGTGGGGCTGAGCGCCCCCCAGAAGAAACACACTTGGAACCCAAACCTAGTGCATATAACCCAGGGGGGTGGGGGACAGCAACCCTACAGAATGAAAAACAATGATAGCAATGCACAAGTAAGTAAGGCAAATATGAAAAGAATGGTGTGTCCCCCAGTGATCTAAAGTACTCCTAATACAGCGCAATACAGAACCTGATTTAGGACAGGTTACCCAAATGAACTGATGTTGGATTAGTCCTGTCGTTTACTTTTTTGTACTGTGTAATCTTGCAATGTACTGTGCAAGGTGTTCGTTTTAAATTAGATAAATTATTTCAGTTCAATACGTATGGTCTCTGCTTCATTTATTTCTGACTCTTGGTTAGCCTTTCTGGTAGGTGGTAGCAGGGGTCGAAATTAAGTTTTGCAGCCAGCAGGGCTAGTGACAGGAAAATCCACTGGCCCAGCTGGTGTACTTATTGAAATTTTCTCTTTAGTACAAGCCCGTAGGGCTAGTTAAAGGAAACTTTTACTAGCCCAATACAGAATCCACCAGCATTTGGCTAGTGGACTGGTGCCAGTTTCTGGCTGTAATCTTATCTGTATTGCCTTCTAAGATTTGCACACAGGCCAAACAAATCTGAATATCTGAGACTGCACAAACGGTCGTTACCGGAGATCCAAGGGTCCCCTTGTGCTCCGAAACTTTTTACATAAAATAACGGCACCCACGCGAACGTCAGGAAGAAGCTGCTACCAGCAACTTATGAAATGTGATTCCACAGCAGCCTAATGAAGGACAGTTATTGCACACATGGCTCTCATCCCAGCAATCGCTGGTAAGTAATGAAAATCTATGCTTTTCAACACTTCCACACAGTGTGAATTTGTAAATGCACGCATTACCACACCAAAAACTGAAGTCTGACCACATGGCATAGCTGCCATTAACCAACAAAGTTGGTAACATTAACATTTCTCACGGCATCGCTGCAGTGCAGTTAAGTGATACAACCCCCCGCCCAACATTTTCTCCATTTTTTTTGTGTGATTTCTTTTCAGTTTAAGCTTCTCTGTGTGGGCCCCTACCCCCCGTGCTCGTATGTGTCCCCCCTTTTTTTTTTATTAAGTGATAATTTTGTATCTAGTGACGTTTCAAGTTTTATTAATTCCAGACTCTCTTGTGGGCGCCCCCACCTAGCGCTCTGTGTGCGTGTGTGTAATAACTTATTTACTACACATGCATTGTAACACATTCATCAAACGTGATGACAGTGAACTCAAGGATGTACTTTAATTCACCTAGCGCTAAAGAGAGCACACAGGGGACCCATAGATCTCTGGCATTGCCCACAAACAACCAGCCGCAAGGACAAAGTTATTAGAGGCAAATACCTTTACGGTGAGGGTAGTCGCTAAGCCGAATTCTGTATAGTTTTTAAAATATAGCAGTCTAAGAATTTATATGTTTTACCAAATTTCTCACTTCGGAGGGCGTGTCTGTGTCTGTGGTATGGGCATGCATCGGTAACTGGTTTAACTGTCGAGGTGACCATGTAAACCTCAAGAGCAAAGCTCGAGAGGTTTGTCACCATGGCAACCTTGAGCCGGTTATTCAGACAAATTGCCGATGTATGACCATACATTGTGTTAGTGTGTGGCCATACATTTCAATTCACAAACTTGAGCACGATCCTCACTGCTGTAGCCATTCCGGGTCACGCTTTCACTGCCATGGCCGTTTCTGGAAGGCTGTTGGTTGTGTAATGCATACAAGCAAAGCGATCCCTATCCGTGACTTGGTATCAATAGGTTAACAGCACTGGAACAGAGTAACGATGGTTAACCTCGGGAAATGATTTCCTAAGGTTAATGGCGTTCGTGTGTGTGTGTATGCGCAATTTTTCAGGCAGTCTCCCCCTGTAACTGCTGGGGTCCCCTCGTGGTGAGGCAGCAGGGAGCCCCCTACTAACCCACCGATTCGGATAGTTAGGAGGGCATTATCTCTGAAGACAGAGCGCTGGGGACAGTCGTCAAGATGCAGTGACCAGCCACCAGGGTCTTTTTCCTGGATTACCCCTATTGCAGGAGCACAGTATGCAGTGACTGGTGGGCTTGCATGCACCCCTGCCAAGCATCTGCTGTTCTCCTGCCCCATGTTCTTGCGCCACCATGCAGCTGAACCAGCCTCGCTAGGGATGCCTCAATAACACGATATCAATGATAATTACCACTGACAGTAACTTATCGTGGGAAAAAACATTATCGCGGTTATCGTGCAGCACGATATACTGCAGTAGACAATGGTAAAGCACCTCAGATTGCTTTACCAGCAGCGCATCCCTTTCCAGGTGCAACCATGATTCCTGATAACCCACCCATTCTCCTGTCAGATGTTTAGTATTTTTCCTTAAAATAACAAATGCAGTGCTGGCCATGTGGCATGGAGTTTTGAGGTCCTGAGCACCTCACCTGTCGCCATGCTGGTATTCCAGATTCAGGAATAGACCTGGGTCACATGAGGGCTTACTGCATGAAGGAGGACTGAGCATCCCTTGATGACTCCCTTTTTCATTCAGACTTTTTTTTATCCTCTGGGGCCTCACTCAGATTAACCCTCCAGCTCCCAACATCCCCATATTGCCTGTCCCTCTGGATTTCTCTCCTGCAGCAGGGCCAGGAGAGAGGGGCTGGCACCTCCCTTAAGACCCAATCCAAATTGCTGGGGCTGAACCCTGCAGATGCTCCATTTTTCCCTTTTTTTTTCTTTGTCTCCCCCAATACCCTCTGTCATGACGTCATGACATCAGCATTCGTCTCCTAACCAGTACTGCCCTCCAGCCATTGCCACAGGGCAGTCAATGAGCGGGATAACATGTTCCCCCCAAGAGAGAGAACAGTCGTCCTCTATGCTTGATCTCCTCTCACCCTGCCGACCTGAGCTCAATCCTTAACCTGGGTCGCCAGTGTGGCATTAGTCGTCTCAACTCTCCACCACTGGACTGGCAGTGACTCTCCTCCTCTGAGAAGGGACAGAGCAGTCCACTGCATGATTGCAATCTCAAGGAGGCTGGATGATGCAGCAGAAACTGCCATATAACTGGGTTCAGGGGCAGAGTACACACATCATATACTCGCACCATCACACGTGTGCCAGCCCAAGGGATTTGGGGGGAGTATGTGCACCAGTCGACTTACTTAGATAAAACTGTCGGTTAAGGACTGCTTGGCCTATCTAGTCTGCCAATTTTCCCTACCTAATGTGTTATCGCAGACCCTATTTGATCTCCAGCTTTACCCTCCCTTTCTTTTTTTTATACTAAAGTTTGATATTAAATGGGTACAAATACATTTATCTCCATCAGACTTCTTAATCAGATTAAATTATTCTGTAGTGCTATAATTTCTTTCCAATACAAAGTTTTTTAGAGTTTTTCTGGCTTGTCCTTCAACATTTTCCTTTCTTTCAGTGCAAAGTGTAATGCCCTAAATGTTCTTGTCATCATAAACCCTCAAGGATTCTTCTTGGGCCTATGACCTCTTGGCCCGTTCCCCATCTCCTTCTTCCTACTTCAGCTCACATCAGGAGGCGACTTTCTGGGTGTATATCTCTCCATAAAAACCACAGTGCCGATCGAGAGAGCGAGAGAGATCGTGCTACCATAGTTAGGGTTGAGGAGCCATTTCTATGTTAAACCCCAAAACTTTGCACCTTAATAACTTTGCAGCCGTTTAACGGATTTGGCTGAAATTTGGAATTCACGATCAAGAACCATAGGCATTGGGATTGCTAAGTTTCGTACTGGTCTGATATATGGCTGCGGAGTTGAGCGTGATCTGTGCGCACATTTACACTTTTTCGGGAATTCTACGGTCGCGCCTACAGGTTGTACGGTTTATGCGGACTGCCCAAAATCTTCAGGGAACGTATGCTGGGGTCCCGATGTGCCTTTTGAAGATTTCATGAAAAAATATTAAACGGTTCAAAAGTTATTCAGAAAAGTGTCCCATTATAAGTCAATGGGAAAAGTTAACAAAAAGTTAGTGTCGCAAATGCATTTTTACTTTTGCAAATCGGCCATTTTGTTTTCAGTTGGTGATCAGAAAAATGGTTGGCATTTAAATTTGGGACCCTCTAGCAACCTAATTTTTTTGGTATTCACCTAGTCGGACCCAGAGGATGCTTGTCATGTCTTTATTTTGTGGTAAAACACCCCAGAAATATGTTTCAAATTTCTGGAAAAAGTGTCAAACTTTTTTGAGAAAGCTTTCTCAAATTGCGACAGTAGTTTTCCATCTGTGGGAAAGTGATAGCGATTCTTTGGCACTGCGCTGCAAAAGAACAGTTGGGAGTTTTGGGCTGAAATTTGGAGGGAACGGAGCTGACATCTCTCAGATGTGCCTTTCAGTGTTGTATTGAAAAAATATTACACTGCGGCAAAGTTATGGCACTCCAAAGTTGACAGTTTTTTTTTTTCCCCGTAGGATAACATTACGGTGCCCGACGCATTACAGAAATCCTTTGTATCCCTGCTGCAAAATAATGGTTTGGTCTTTTTTCCTGAAATTTGGAGGGAAGACAGCCAACAGCCCACAGATGTGCCTTTCAGTAGTTTGGTGAAAAAATATTACAGGGAGGCAAAGTTATGGCACTCGAACTTCTCCCCCATAGGATAACACTACGGCGTACGCCATGCCTTTTAGGGCCCGTATCTCGGAAACTGTGTGAGATAGACATTTTTGTCGGAAAAATGCTTAGCCCCCTAGTGGGGGCTAAGTACAAAATTAGCCAGGACAGTTGTAAATCATGACTTTTAAATTTTATTTTTACGTTGTACGGTTCCTGAGATATAACGTATTTAGCATTCCAAGTTCTCATTTTCTGCTCAGATACTCATTATTATGCATGCATTATTTGTACTCGCTGTCTTTCTCTATGCAGGTTTTGGGGAAAACCAGCCTGTGCACTTACATTAATGTTACTGTTGCCCTTTTCACTTGCGGTTCTGTACCCATTTCACTTACCGTTGACGTCTGCGGCACCATGTGCGTTATCCTTTGTGTTTTCATTTGTGCTTGCATTTCTGTTATATTTTGCCATTTGTGTCTACAGTACTGTTTCTCTTTCTGTTTCACTTTGTCACCATGCCCATTGACATTTCCGTTTGCAGGCACCATGTTACTATGTGACAACACATCACGTGGCAGACCATTCCCGTCTATGCCACCATGTACGTTACCCTTTCTGTTCTCATTCGCGCTTGTTACCATGTGCGCCACTGTTAGCACTTCTGTGTGCGTTGCTGTTCCTGTTACTATGCCACAAGACATCATGTGGCAGGAGCCCGGGGCCCGTCCCGCCGCTGCATTACATTCACTATTTCTCGTTATTCTCAAAAGAAGGGAAATTAGAGGCAAAAACACTCCATTTAATGCATTAGTTAGGGTTGTTCCACAGCGACAAGTGAGGAAATTCGCAGTTAGGGGTTGAAAACCCTTGACCCCCTGCCCCAAGCGCACTGGGTGTGCATTGGGGTCTCTGTCCTCTCACCCCATTCTCCTATACTTCTGCTGCTTTACACATGTGGTGGGGAGAGTTAGGGTGACGCACCCCAATGCCGGGTTGGTCCAAGGGGGGTTTCAACCCTAACAGTGAATTTCTCACTTTGTTGCTGTGGAACAACCCTAACTAATGCATTAAATGGAGTTTTTGCCTCTAAAAAAAAAAAAAAAAAAAAAAAAAGAGTATGTACATGTACATACATATACATATATATACATATACATACACACACACACACACAATCTTTAAACTGAACCATAAAAGATATCTCCTCCATTTCTGAAATCTCGTGTATTGTGGTGACCCAACTCTGTATCAGTGGTGAACTTGATCTTTGCCAAGAGCGGGTTATAGTTTTGTGTGCTGCCACAATGAGTATAGCCCACAAGTAGAGGGCGTCCGAGGTACCAAGGCCCAAGGGGGGGACCCCTAAAATTAGGTTTGTAAAGCTCAAGGCTTACATTAGTGAGAGAACCTCCCCCAGGATATTACGGATCCCGTCCCAGTAGTCTTTTAGATTTGGGCATTCCCAAAAAAACGTGTACATGTGTCTCCTCCTTTTCTCTACATTGTCTCCAGCATTCTAGGGCCTGTGCTGGGTTTCTTTTATATAGGGCAGAGGGAGTGAGGAAGAAGTAGTTTTACTTCTCCATTCAAACTCCTGCCAGTAGGGTGAGCTTGTGGTTTTGGAGGTGACTTGGAAAGCCCTGGTCCAGTCTCCTTCCTCCATGTCAGTTCCGCTTTCCTCCTTCCACCTGGCTTTAATTTTATTTAAGGGGTCTTTTTTCACTTGTGATATTGCCCTGTAGATATTTGAGATGAGGCCCTTCGGTACGCCCTGCCCGAATTTCTCCGATACAGTTTAGCAGGGGGTCCGCTTTAGATGATGTGTGATCTAAGTTATGGCAATGATTCATATAGGCCCTAATTTGTAAAAACCTGAAATGGTCCGTCCTCCCAAGCATATAGGTTTCTTTAAGTGTGGCGAAGGCCAAAACTTGGTTCTCCCTGAAGTAACTGATCTGGGTAGACTTGGTCATAGTCTCTCCCATGACCTAAAACTATGATCTAGCTTTGTTGGGAGCAAGTCAGGGGTCCAAGCTATTCTGACCAGGGGCCAAATAGACTGCGTCAGTTTATATTTCTGCCAGATCCTATGTGTGGCTGCTATAGTGTTCCTAATGGCCATGAGTGGGTGTGGAGCTATACCCAGCTTATTTTGGGGCAGTAGGACTCTCGCGTCTAGGAGGGGAAGTCCCACGTTTCCCCAATTTGTTTTCAGTTTGACCTGTACCTAGGAGCGGACCAGATCAAGGCCATCTTTAATTGAGTTTTCAAACAAGTCTTCCAAGTCTGGCAATGACCTGCCCTCCCTTTTGTGTGCCTGGAGTATTTTAAGATTAATCCTGGGCTTCTTGCCATTCCAAACAAAATTAGTTGTTAGTTTGTTCCATTTCAGGAATTGTGACTTGCCAATATATGGGAGACATTGAAATAAATAAAGGAATCTGGGAGGATATTCATTGTGATTATTTGGATTCTAGAATACATTGGAAGATTGATTAGGGCCCACTTCTCAATCTTTTAATCTGTTCTACCAGGGGCTTATAATTGGCTTCAAAAGAGCCTAGAGGGTGTTTAGTTATTACGTGCCTAAGTATTTCATCCTCTCGGCATCCCACTTGTGAGGAGCACATCATCCAGCGTATAGGGAGATTCTCCTTTCTGTCTCTTCCCCCCCCCCCCACCTCAGTGCCCCGTATGGTCTCTGATTGGCGTATGGCCTCTGCCAGGGGCTCTATGTATAGAGCAAATAGCAGTGGAGATAGGGGGCAACCCTGCCTAATTCCTCTGCTCAGCCTGGACCTTTCTGACAAACTTCCATTCACTCGGATGTATGCTTGTGGGCTAGTATACAGTGATTTTATGCCGTCTATGAATGGACGGGGGAAAGCCGTAGTCTCCAGCACCAAAAAAGGAGCTCCAGGAGACTTTATCAAGGCTTTCTCCGCATCTAGGCTCATTAAGACGGTTGGGGTACGGCTTGATGTATTGAGTCGATAGTGTCTAGGGTGGTTCGGACACTCTCTGCAGCTTGGCGTCCGGATACAAAGCCAGTTTGGTCCATATTAAGGAGATTCGATAGGTGCATGTTTAGTCTGGAGGCTACAATTGTGGTTAGTATTTTATAGTCCACATTAAGCAGTGAAATGGGCCTATATGATTGTGCATTTAGATGGATCTTTGTTTTCCTCGTGAATTGGGGAAATAGTGGCATATTGCCAGGAGGGTGGACTAGGAGATCGTCCTCCCAGACAGCTGAGTACACCCCGGAGAGGGGACACCATGTTTGTGTGTTTTTAGTTTTGTAAAATTCTGCGCTGAACCCATCAGGTCCAGGGCATTTACCTGATTTTAATTGCACTTAAAATTTCCAGTTGGGAGATTGGTCTAGTCGGGGAATGACCCGCCTCCGTCAAGGTGGGGGGAGAGAGAGGGAAGTCAGAAACCCCTGTCTGTAGGGGAAGTTTCTTCAGGGGCTTGATAAAGCTTGGTAAAATATGAAACACAGGCTTCTGAGATCTGTCGGTTCAGTGCCAATCTTATTTGTAGTTGGTGAGACTATTTTGGTGATGGCTGTATTTGCCTGGTGTTTCCTCAGTCTAAAAGCCAGTAGTTTTGTTGCCTGTGGACCCCCCCATAAAACCTCTGCTTCAAGAAATGTAGGGACTTCTCCATCTCTGCCTTTTGTAAGTCCTCCTCCTCCTTCCTTTTTGTTTTGAGTTCCTGGTCTCTACTTTTTTCCATTTGAGCTTCTGAGCATCCTCTAGATGTTTAATCTGCAGCAAAAGTTCTTGCTGTTTTGCTTCAGCTCCTCTTCCTCGCCAGTAGTGATGGCAATAAGCCTTCCCCTAGTCGTGGCTTTGATGGTGTCCCAGACTATTTGTGGGAGACCCCCTTATTATTCTCCTGCAGGGTTCTGGCGATGTGCTGCCTGTGTTGAAATATTTCATCAGCCTTTTTCTCTTTATTGGGCTTGTACAGCCATTTATGCTGAAAGATAAGATTTTGGTTAGTTGTTTACTCATGTGGCTTACTTCTATTTTGCCATCTTAGTTTGCACTGTTTTACCCTTTTTACCAACTCATGTCTGATATTTCTTAAGTAGTTAGCGAGACTGTTACCCAAAGAATTAAGTTATATAACACGAGTGAACTTGTAAACTTCGCAACCCATCGTTTTCAACATGTTGCATTAACATAACTCTTATAAACAAAGTAGAACTGAAACTTTTCAACAGTGGCGGGTGAAACAACCCCTGCTCTCACTTAGTGAGTTTGGATTTTGCTGACTTCCTAGGTTAAGCTGGGTATGTCCCAGCTTGCGTGCTTTAGCCTCTAGTGCTATTAAAAGGGAACTCAAACATCAAGAGAAACCCTTTTAGTCCCAGGGAGATCCCTCTTTTAGGACTTGGCATCGTAATTGTAGGTCTTCACTGGGTGGCCATGCCCGTAACCCCCCCCGGCGACTCTTTGTTTAAACCCCTTTATTCGAGTTTACCCTCCCTTTCTTAATCAGTAAGGTTCTCATGCCTGTCCTGTGTTCTTGAATCCTGTTACTGTTTTGCCCGACCACTCCACTGGGAAGCTTTTCCAGGTATTCACCCTTCTTTCTGTGAAGAAGTACTTCCTCACTTCCCCTGAATCTATCCCCTTCCAGCATCAGAGTATGACCCCTTTTTTCTTGAGCACCTTTTTCTGAAAAATGCTTCCTTCATGTACACTATTTGTATCCATGAGGCATTTGAAAGTCTATCATATCTCCCCCACCCCTTTTCTCCAGGGTGTACTTTAGCCTCCCCTCATATGGTTTTTGATGCAGGCACTGCATCATTTTATTTGCTCTCCTCTTGACTGCCTCTGCTCTACGTCCTTCTGGAGATGTGGTATCCAGAACTGGACATAGCACTGTAGGTGAGGTCTCACCAATATTTATACTGTGGTACTACCTCCCTCTTTCTGCTGGTGATACCTCTCCCTATGCACACCCAGAATCCCACTACCTTGTCACACTGTTTGGCCACTTGTAGGTTGTCATATGGGCTGGTCCCATGGCGCTGAGGGTTGAGCGCTGGCGTCACACCTCATGCCACACCTGTGACCTTGGTTCGGGGGCGAGCCTGTCGGCGGGGGAGATTGATCCGTGGGACGAGCGCTCTTCGGGAGGGTTGGGGATGCGATTGCTAGTGTAGTGGCCTCTGCTGGCTGTTGGGGGTGCAGACTAGTGACGTGGCGAAGCAGGGGTGGAGTTAGGCATTACGTTGCCCTGACAAGCCGCACTCCGCAGGGGGGTTGGGGGAACATGGCAAAAAGTAGAGGGCACCCATTTCCTGGGGATAGATGAAGGCACCTTGTCTGCCCAACAGCCCACACTTCCTTTACTGGGCTATTTCCTCTCTAAGGGGCCACTTGTGTTCGCCGGGCACTTTGCCCTATAAGATGGAGCGTCCTGGGTGGATAGGGTGGCCCTGCCTCCGGAGGGTTCAGACCTGGAGGTGGAGCTTGGTGGCACGAGGGAGTAAGACTAGTCATGGGGGAAGGTAGAGGCTGGGTATCCAAGGTTGCTGGAAGGAGTTCTCCAGGGAGTGGAGATGGTATTTTTTTTTTTTTTTTTTTTTAATAATATAAAAGTATACGATTACCCCAGGTCTCTTTCCTGCTTGGTGGTCATCTGTACAACTACCGCCCCCCCCCCCCCCATCTTGTATTCCGCCCTGGGTTTCTTTGCCCCAAGTGCATGATTTTGTACTTCTTACCATAGAATCTAGTTGCCACACTTTTGACCACTCTTTTTTGATCTCTATTTATATTTTTCCACACACCTGCCCTCGGAGTGTCTATTCTACTGTAGATCTTTGTCATATGCAAAAAAGCATGCCTTCCCTTCTAGCCCCTCTGCAGTGTTGCTAATAAGACATTAAAAAGAGGACCAGCCCCAGTACTGATCCTTGTTGCACCCCACTGGTCACTCTCTTCCTCGGAGTGAGCTCTGTTTACCACCACTCTGTCTATCCCCCAACCAATTTCTTGACCAGTTTACTACCTTTGGACCCACTCCCAGGCTGCCCAGCTTGTTTGAGTCTCCTGTGTGGAATTGTGTTGGAGGCCTTACTGAAATCTAAGCAGGCTACATCCAAGGCTCCAAACTGACCTAACAAAAGTAACAAGGCTTGTGTTACTGGAACACTGACTCAAATCTGTACTACAAATCGGGTTAAAAGCATAAGTTTTAAAATGCCACGCAGTAGACTTGCATGCAGCATGTGCATCCCACACTAGGCATGTGATGGCCTCACAAAAACAAGTTCGGGGATGTCATTGGCGATCAAGAAGTGGAAGGGATTGAGTGGCTAAACCCCCCCAGGAGCAAATATGATCCCTTCCCTTCCTTAGGGGGCTAAGGTGAAAAATGTTCAACTACTATGGAGGAACTCCCAGTCGGGTCAAGGAGTCTCCTGATTTTTGCAGGCAGTGAGAGATCCAGAAAGGTGCTCTTTAAACAAGCAAGTAAAATATTTGCTCATTCACATTTTAAACTGTAGTGTACTCTGTGTGTAACACATGTATCGTGCATTTGGATTTTTATGTAAAAAATGCAGTATGTTTTATAGAAACAATAGACTCTTGATGGCACATAAGGACCGCTTGGCCCACCCACTCTACCCATTTCCCTCCCTACTGGATAAGCTGCAGATCCTAGTTAACTAACAGCTTACTTCCTCCTACCCCCCAACCAAAATTGCCTTAGGTCTCTCATGCATGCTTGAATTCCGCCACTGTTTTTTGACCTCACAATCTCCTCAGGAAGGCCATTCCATGCATCCACCACCCTCTCCGTATAATGTTCAGGAGATTTTATTGTGAGAAAATTTTATTTTAGTCTTTGCATTATTTTACAACAGACTTCAAAATAATGGGCATAAATGCATAGCATTGCTTGAAAGTCAAATATGTAAATTATGTAAAAAAAAAAAATAGAATTTAAAGTTTTGCTAACATTGCTGCACAAGTGGCAAAATTATCATAACAAGGTTATCGTGAATTTCATCACTGTTGTAACGTCAAAATATTATCGTGACACCCCTAGCCTCCGCTAGGGCCAGGTGTGCACCATCTGCTTATCCCCCTCCGCGGAGGTGGAGAGCTGTCGGTCATCCATCTCCTCCCTGCTGACCCCCAGCAGCCTGCGCTCGTTCCTGAACACAGGTCGCCAGCATGGTGAGGTGTGACATCCAGCACCTTGGCATCACCAGGCCAGCATGAATGGCTATATATTTTTTATTATCTTGAACACCTGTGAGCAGATGCTCATTTGTAGGTTCTGTGTCCGTTACAAGAAGTCGGGTGCATAACATTACATGCAAGGAAGTACAAAATTGAATTGGTATAAAATACATTATAAGCTAGGTAGACAATAAATTGGTGTGGATTACAAGATTGGGATAGCATTTGGCTTAAGGTATAACATTTAGAGATTGCTTCGGCATTGGTGAGAAGGAGCCTGCGTCAGATATTTAAAGGGGGAAAAAAAAACCTGCAGAGTTCAGCTTAGTGACTACCCTCTCCCTGTAAAGTTATTTTTGTCTTTGTTTTTGTGTACATTGTATAGTTTTATGATTGCCATGTGTGCAGATGTGCTCACAAACAGCAGACGCTATTTGTAGTTTCTACGAAAGTGTTCACGCAAAGAAAAATGTAAATATCTTAAACAATACTAGTTACACATACACACACCGATGTCTCAACTGCTCATTAAAAACGAGGGTAGTTACCAAGATGAACCCTGCATAGTGTTTAAAATGTAGCCATTCAAAGTCGGAAATGGGTGTACATCATACATAAAGTTGTGCAAATCAGAAGCTCAAAATACTTGGAATATTGAGTTTTTGTTGGTAAAAGATAGTTTAGATTGCCATAGTATCTAGCATGACTTTAAAGATGTCAATGGCAGATTTCTACATTTTCGAATTTGACTTTTTAAACGAAAAATGCAATTTTTTTTTTTGAACTATGTACCTTTACTGTTTAATCAACAGCAGCTGCATAGTCCCCCAAATAAAAAAAAAGTCTGCCTACCTGGCTCGTTGTGTT
Source organism: Neoceratodus forsteri (assembly GCA_016271365.2). Lineage (NCBI taxonomy): Eukaryota > Metazoa > Chordata > Ceratodontiformes > Ceratodontidae > Neoceratodus > Neoceratodus forsteri. Next base: position 125,491,073 of record JADMNL010000031.1, read on the forward strand.
CTGGTACAATAATTCCTCCTTACCCCAGGAGTCCTTTAGATTCAGTAACTTTTTGCCTTAGCTGGCTTGGTGCAATTGCTCAGATTTGTGCCTTTCAAGAGATTTAAATGAGTTTGTGGCCAAGCCAATCGAGACAGGAGGGGTGAGAGCTGTTGAAGGCTTCAGAATATTTTCCCCAGCTGGACTTGCGTATATGCCTCTGAAGTGTCTCAACTTTCCTTGTTAACAACCTTCTAGTGCTTATCTGGGTAAAGTGTTCATGAATTATTTCCTTTAGTGCGCTAAGTGTAAGTTCTACTTTTTTAGTGCCACGCAAGTTTATTTTTAGCACAGCTGTCCTATTTTGACCACAGCTATTTAGTTTAAAGCCTAATTTTATCACTGGTGCTTATTTTCAACAGTTTCCTTCATTTGTGAGGCAAATTCTTGTGGGAACCATCTAATTGGGGACAGTTGCCTTGGTTTTTTGCTTTGCCTCAGACCTCACGGGGTTTACCACAGGGCACCTGCAGTAGATTTCAAATTTAAATAGTGCCTGGGGGTTTTCTCTCTAGGTTGGCAATTACGAGGAAACCTTTGTTATATTACTGGACCTTGGTATCATCTGTCAGGACTGTCTGTAAGGGTCCAGCAGCCACCTGTGTGTAGAGTATTGGTGGGTTTCTATTAAGATTGGCACTGGCATAGATCCCATTTTACTACCAGAAAAAGGCACTAATTCTAGGGCAGGACTGGCTGGTGGCATTTCACAGAAACCTGCACTCGGTTAGTAGGTCTAGAACTGGTTTGCTTTGCTTAAATTGGCAAACCTAGCAGACAAACCTTTGATTTATTATTGCTGAGGATAAATCAGACTTTCGATGAGGGACCATTCAAAAGTACTAATAACAAAAGCAGATGTGCTGAGAACCCTCAGATCCCAGCCAAATAAAGCTTCAAAGATGAAGTTCCTCACAAATTAAAAAAAAAAAAAAAAAAAAAGACAGAAAAAAGAAGCTTGATCAAGCTTCTGATGAAGTAATCAAAGAAACTGTCAAGACGGATATGCTCCCGTTGCTCCTGGGAAAGCCACTAGTGAGACAACGGGCAGCTTAAAGCATACAGAAAAAACAAAACACTTACAAACTGCGCAGGTTCTTCCATCAGTGCAAGATATGGAAAAATCATGGCAACTGTTTCAGACCCTTCAAAAGATGGGTCCTCTATTTACTGGGGCTGGCAAGCACTCTTCCATAGTTCTCTCTTCTGTAGACTGAGGGTAATGCAGATCAATTTTATGATGCTCGTGATGTGGATTTTGGGGGGTCCTTGAGCCCCCAGGAGTCCCTGGACCCTCACCTTGGGGATCCCCTGGGTGATCACGAGGATCCTTCCTCTGTTTACATTTAAACAATATGCCAGATACCCTGGACCTCCTTACGCAGGACCCCAACCAGGATGTCTAAGACTAAGATTATAGTTTAGTTTATTAGTCTAGGAAATTAATACCTTTGAGCCAGGGCTCTTTTACAAAGGTTCCACGTCACAAAGAACATTTAACAAAGCACGATACACATTACAGGTAAAACCAGACAGGAAAGTTACATCATAAATTTGCTATTAACAGTTTAAGGCAGTAACATTTAAGTTTCATAGAAAATTATCATCATAATCATAGAAAAGATAAATCATAGAAGATTATAGGGAGATGAAGGGTCTTTCATCCTCAAACCCTGGTTGTCCCTATCTATAGTGCATTTAGAAAAAATACCATGAAGGTGCTTCAACACCCCACCTCAGTATCTGGTTGATAAGCCGCTTGAGAGAAAAATATAAATTGTCTAAAAATGGTAGAGTTCCTGTCTGCACACCTTAGCCACGAAAGTATAGTGCAGCAGGCAGCTTGTGAGAAAGCTGGAGTCTCCTTGTCACCCTCTCCCCCTGACAAGGATTCCAAGAAAATTGACTATAGCAAAGAAAATGTGTGCCACAGCTTCCTGTTTCTCAGGCTTCCTTCTTGCATGGCATTCACAGCCAAATGTCGGAAAGCCTTTGGAAATCTGTCTAGGCCATTGCCATAACTGGTCAGATTCTGTGGTGCAGGAGCTGGTGGTGTCAAACTGCCTGGAAGAAGCATGTGCCAATTCCATATGGCAGATGACAATGATGCAGCCTCTAGGGCGATGGCCATGCCATCTTTCTGAGATGCTGCACCTGGCTTAGAACAACCAGTCTGACCTCATACACTCAGAACAAGGCCATGGATTTTTACCTGTGAACAAAATGTTTGATTACAGAACCACTGACTAAATGAAGTCTGAGTACAAGGCCTCCTGGCAGAACACTCATCCAAGCCTAAACATGCCACCCCTCAGAGATCCTGTCCCAGTGGCAGTAGGGCCAAAAGTTTTGTTCCCAGGCCTTACAGTCCCTATCACCAATCTGACTTTAGCCAGTACAGGGGGTCTTTCAGAGGAAGGGGCCAAAGAGCCACCTTTACCCAGCTGTCTGCATCTTGAGTTTTGATGTGAGTGTCCAGGTTGCCTCCCTGTTTCTGGTTGGAGGCAGACTCTCACTATCTTCAGTACTGGTCCCTCACCACATCGGACAGGTGGGTGCTGGAGATGAAGGGTCTGTCATAACAGTTCAAGCAGCTGCCAGACCTCAAGCGTACCCAGGTGTCGGGACCTCTGTCCCCAACACAGATACAGCTGTTGGAAATGGAGGTACAAAACCTTCTGGCTTTTCGAGCAGTGGAGAGGGTCCCCACCCACGAGAAGGGCAAGGGCCTCTACTCCAGGTATATTCTGACGCAAAAGAAAACGGGGGTGTGGCAACTATCTTAAATCTCATTTAAACAAACATCTGCGAGAACCCAAATTCAAAGTGGTCACTCTGTCACTGGTCATACAGCCCTTACAGCAGGGAGACTGGCTAGCCTCCTTTGACTTAAAGGAGGCTTACTTCCACATACTCATAAGATCTCACAGGAAGTTTCTCAGGTTCAAACTTCCTTCGGGTCACTATTCACTGCAATGCCCTTCAGTCTGTCCTCTGCCCCAAGAGTCTTTGTGGCTTGCAGTGGTAGCAGCACATCTCGGGAGACTGGGTGCCACTCTCTACCCTATCTGGACGACTGGCTCATAGTAGCAAAGTCTCCATGCCAGGTCAAGGAATCTTTGCCTCACAGAATGCACTCTGGAGTTGCTGGGTTTCCTGGTAAATTTAAAGAAATCTCACCCAGAACCCACCCAGCTGCTCACCTTCATAGGGGCCCAGCTGGACACTTAGAAGGGATATGCTTTCCTCCCACAGGAAAGAATTGTTTCCTTTCAATGGCAGATTTTCACCCAGGGACTGCCAAGACAAGCAAGACATTTCCTCATACTTCTGGGATATATGGCCTCTCTGACTGCAGTAGTCCAAGGGGTCAGGTACAGGATGAGACTCCTGCAAGCCTACCTCAGAGCTCGCTGGCTTCAGAAGCAACAACTTTTCAAAGTTGGTACCTGTGTTGGAGCAGTTCCTCCAAAACTTGCTGTGGTGGAAGAACTCTGCAAATTTGAAGTCTGGTTCCCTTTCAAGCTCCTCTTACCACAAAGGTGATCGCCACAGATGCCTCCCTTTTGGGCTGGGGCACTCATTTAGACAGTGCCTCAGTAAGGGCAACTGGACTCCCGAAGTCACAGTTGCACGTACATCTTTGGAACTTCGAGCAGTCTTACTAGTTCTCAAAGCTTTTCGCTCCAGCATAGAAGGGCATGGGTTCAAATTTGAATGAACACCATTGCAATGTTCTACATAAACAAGCAGGATAGTACCAGATCAGAATACTGTTTGGAAGCTCTGTAGCATTCTCCCTAGGAGTCTCTCTCTCGGCTATTCACCTACCAGGCAAACTTGGTACTCTGACTGATGCTCTAAGCAGCATCAGTCAAGGTCAGAGTGAATGGACACTGAAGTAAGTACTAGCCACAGTGTTCAGGTGGTGGGGCACACCAGATGTGGATCTGTTTGCAACAGTACTGAGGAAGCTGAAAATTGAGAGGAGATGCAGAGACCCCCAGTTCTGGGAACACTTCCTCTGGATGCACTGATTCTGGACGGGTCAGGGAGGTTCCTATATGCATTTCTTCCCTTTCCCCAGATGTTTGGGGTTTTGCTGACACTCTTGACAGCAGCCTGCATTGATGATCCTAGTGGCTCCTGACTGGCCCAGGCAAGCCTGGTACCCTCTCCTCTCAATGTCCTGCAACGGGCCCATTTGCCTGCCTCCAACTTGCTCCCTGCTGATCTTCCTCAGATGGGAGTGCAGTACCCAGACATACACTCTTCACCTCAAGGCCTGGTTCTTGAGGAGTTAGTTTCCATCTTCACAGTAGTCTGAACAGGTCCTTAAGATACTGAGAATGGCTAAAAAACTAACACTAAGACTTATGCAGCCAAATGGAAAAAGTTTTCCCTCTGCACGAGCGAAAATGTCGAACCCCTATCTGTTTCAGACCCTCAGCTGCTAGACTACCTGGTATATCTACAGGCATGAGGCTTGAAACCATGTTCACTCAAGCTACACCTGGTGGCAATTTCTGCCTACCTTTTGGTGGGAAAAGAAATCATCTTCCCCCCACCCCACAACATTTTAAACAGTTTTCAAGGCCTCTTGCACCTCCAGCCTCCAGCCATTGAGCCCGTTCCTCCTTGGAGCCTGAACCTTTGCAAAGATGGACTCATGCATTCATCCTTCAGGCCTATATCCACGGCCCACATCCAGTTTGTAACTTTGAAGACAGTCTTCCTGGTAGCCATTACGACTGCCAGGGGGATTTCAGAGCTACAGGCCCTGTGCACTGAGCTGAATTGCATCATCCCTCACAACAACAAAGTTGAACTCGGGACAAACTGGACATTTCTGCCAAAGATGGTTTGAGTTTTACTTGAACTAGTCCATTACTCTACATGTCGTCTTTACTGAGCCATCCACTCCTGGTGAGCAAAAGCTCCACAGCTTGGATTTCAAAAGAGCCATCTTTCATTACCTAGAGCATACTAGACAGTCCAGAGGCTCTTTCACTCTTGTTCCTCACCTTCTGGGATGTAGGCAGAGGAAGACTGCTACCAAGAGAACTTTCTCTGGTCTCTTGTATTAGATTCTGCTGTGAGAAAGCTGGTCAACAACCTCCAGTGGGGCTTGGGGCTCACTCCACCAGGGGCACTACAGCCTCGCTTGCAGCAGCAAGGGACGTTCCCCTACTGGATGTCTGCAAGCAGCTACCTGGAAATTTTCACACTTGTGAGAAGCGCTACTGTTTGGATGTGCAGACCAGATCTGATTCCAAATTTGGCAGGCAGTTCTGCAGAGCCTCTTTCCTAAATGGTTATCTGCCCACCTCCTACTTGGTACTGCTCGGGGTGTGTGTGTGTGTGTGTGTGTGTGTGTGTGTGTGTGTGTGTGTGTGTGTGTGTGTGGAAAAAAAAAAAAAAAAATTAATTACCGATATAAAGGACTCCTGGGGTGAAGAAAAATTACTCACTGCAGTAATCTATCTTCCAAGGGTCCTTAAGCATCAATAAAGCTCCACCCGTCCTCCTGGTTCACCTGTCTGAGAAGGGCTCTTTGTCACCTTTACCAAATTTGGAGTTTCTGATATTGATGAGCTTTTAGTGCGTGTTGCTGTTTCCACTTTTGTTGATATTTGCATGTTTGAAGTGTGTGTGTGGCTTTTTTTTTTTTTTTTTTCCGCTGGGCATTTTGCCTAGTTTTCCTCAAAATCTGAAGCCTTAAACAGCTCTCAGCTTGCACCCCTCCTGTCTTTTGATTGGCTTGCCCTAAGCTCATTTAAACATCTCTTAAAGGTACACCTCTGGGGCAGTTGCACCTAGCCAGCAAAGTGCAAAAGTTACTGATGCTAAAGGACCCCTTGGAAGAAAGATCACTGTGGAGAGTAATTTTTTCTTCTTGCTGCCCAGTTTAACAATTGAGTCACTCGTAACTTTAGCCCCTCTGAGAGAATATCAAAACACAGCCACTTCCCAATTGTGCTGCCATGCCCCCATGCACACATTTGGTGATGTCAAATGAACAGCATGTGTGCACCCCCGATAGACATCAGTGGAGACTGTTTTTATAGACATTACCATTTAAAACTAAAGCAACTGCTTGACTTTTTAAATGGGAATGTGTTTATAGAAAGTCTTCCATTAGCCGTCTCACTGGGCCCAGTAGAGCTACCACTGCAGCGCCAGCCACCTGGGTTAGGTAGTGAGCCTGGCTTGCTGGCAAGCCAGCCAGGGGAGAAGGACTGATTGCCTGCAGGGTCGCTCTCCTTCTCCAGGGAGGGTGGTCTGTTCTTGCTGCTATACCACCTGGGTGACCAAGTGGCGGTGCAGCAGAGGAAACAGTCGGGAGGGGCAGATGTTGGCAGAGAACCTGAGCAAAGGCCAGTCTGTCCCTTTGTTTCACTGGTCCTCGTCTAGCGCCTGTATCTGTAGGGGTCTGAGTTTTCCAGCAGTGGCATAGCATACTAGAACTGTGGATGTAATGTACACATGCTGGAACAGTAGTGAGTGGCAAAAGAACTGCCAGCATATGCTTGGACAGTAGTCTGTGCTAGGTTGGTGTCCCTGCAGATGAGGCTGTGCTGGGATAGTAGTGCCTGTGGTGAACTGTCCCGCATCAGCTGGGACAAAAGTGTTTATGCTAGGTAAAGTGTGTTGGCAGATGCTGATCTGCTTGTCCACTAGCACCTGTGGTAATGGAACTCTGCCAGCATCTGCTGAGACACTAATGCCAGTGCCCTGAAAGGAAGTGTCAAATGGCAACTGCAGGGTATTAAACAGCTGGTGCACCATAGCAAAACTCTGCACAAAGCAGGAAGTAATGCTATTTCTAGAAATGCATAGCAGTAGACTGACAACCATTGTTTTAAGTCCACAGTGCAATGGACAAACTGCTTTTTCACATTTTGCTGATCTTTCTCTGCCAAGTGCTATAGCTTTTTTAATTTGGCAATTTCAAGCAAAGAACAACCAACACTTGGCTACACCTGCAACGCATACCAAATCTGCTGGGACAGTAGGCACTTTAGAAATTCTGTTTTGTTGCACTGCTGCTTTATCATGGTCCCTATGGAACCTCAGCATGTTTTTTCTTAGAATAGAGGCCCTTTGTGAAATGGACTATGCCATCTGAATTTGGAAATTAAAATTTCAGAATGTTGGTTTCTATGCATGATGCACTCTCCTGTATTTATACAGTCGTGGCCAAAATATTGGCACCCTTGCACTTTTTCAAATAACTCACAATTTCCTCTAAACATAAGTTAAATTAACAGTGTTGGTCTCCACAATTCTTTATTTTTCTGTTTAATATTACAAAACCTTTGTTTTTGATTCAGAATTTAATATATCCTTTAAATCAGAAAATGAAAAGAAATGGCATTGACAAAATTGACACCCTAGACTTAATATTTGGTAGCACAGCCTTTGGTCAAAAAACTGCAATCAACGCTTCCTATAGCCATGGATGAGCTTCCTGCATCTCTTTACTGGCAGTTTGGCCCTCTTCTTGTGCAAACTGCTCAGTTCTCCCAGATTTGAAGGTGCCTTCTCCCAACTGCTGTTTCAGATCTCTCCACAGGTTTTCAATGGGATTTAGATCTGGACTCCTTGCTGGCCACTTCAGAACATTCCAGCTTCTTGTCTTGAACCATTCCTGGGTGCTTACTGAAGTGTGTTTGGGGTCATTTTCCAGCTGAAAGACCCATGACCTTCGACGGAGACCCAGCTTTCTGACACTGGGTTTGACATTGCGCTCCAAAATGGCCTGGTAATCTCCAGATTTCATGATGCCATGCACATTTCAAGGCACCCAGTGCCACAGGCAGCACAGCAACCCCAAAACATCACTGAACCTCCATGTTTGTAGGGAAGGTGTTCTTTTCTTTGAAGGCTTCATTTTGTTTTCTGTAAACACAGAGATGGTCTCTCTCTCTCTCTCTCTCTCCTCTCTCCTCTCTCTCCCTCTCTCTCTCCCTCTCTCTCTCCTCTCTCTCTCTCTCTCTCTCTCCTCTCTCTCTCCCTCTCTCTCTCTCTCCCTCTCTCTCCCTCTCTCCCCCTCTCCCTCTCCTCTCTCCCCTCTCTCCCCTCTCTCCCTCTCTCTCTCCCTCTCTCCCCTCTCTCCCCTCTCTCCCCTCTCTCCCTCTCTCTCAGCAGTGTGGGCCTCCTACCATATAGCCCTTTCATTGAGTTGGCGATGGATGGTGCAACTTGAAACTGTCGTACCTTTGTCTGAAGGTCAGCTTGAATCTGTTTGGCAGTTGAGCGGGTGCTTTCTCCACCATTTGAACAATCCTGCACTGCAATCTTGATCAAGTTTTCTCTTGCGGCCACATCCAGGGAGGTTGGCTACAGTGCCATGGGCCTTAAACTTCCTGATAACATTCGTGCGGTGAGGCAGGGAACATCAAGGTCTCTGAGATTGTCCATGCTTAGCTACAATCTTCTGTCTGACCTTCTCAGACAATTCTCTGGCTTTCTTTCTTTTCTCCACGCTCAATGCAGTACACACAGTGACACAAAACAGGAGAATGAGTCCTTTTTCTCTATTCAAACTGAGTGATTTTTATATTGCAGGCACCTGCAACTCACCTCAGGTGAGTTCAATTCCAAAGTGAAGGAGAATCATCTGCTTGAAATCTAATTATTTCTAACTACTTCTAAAAGGTGCCAATAATTTTGTCCAGGCCATTTAAGGATTTTTGTGTGGAATAAGCTACGACTTAGTAAATTTTTCTGCTTTTTGTGTTTTTAATCCACTGCAAACCAGAGATACATGTGGATACCAAAATATTTTTAATTTCAACAATTTTCTGGAAGGAATGGTGCATTATTAGAAAAAACTGCAAGGCGCCAATATTTTTGCCACTACTTGTAGGAGTTTGTAGAATAGAA